>VIGQ01001235.1:2500-7500 GCA_009663005.1 Actinidia chinensis | reverse complement strand
AGAAGTTCATGGAGATCGCGTATAATGGAACATTTAATTGATGAGGAGATGCAAATAAAAAACATAGATGATGGCCTTAGTGATTATCAATCAGAGATGAGAAGGGGAATTCTTGTCTTCCACTCCCGCCCGTTCTCTCCACCACCACTTCCTGCTACTCAAGCAACTCTCTATAGGGGATAATGGGGGCAATACCTTACCAATCAAAACATTATACAAGTTATTTTGCTAAGGAGCCATACTGGATGGTAAAGGTGAAAGTGTTAGGGGGGGGGGGAAAAAGAAAGGGAGATATTTTCAATGATGTGAATGCCTTATGCTACATTAAAGGACTACATAGATAAAATGTTTAAATTAGTTAAGTGCTACATTAAAGGACTACATAGATAAAAGGTTTAAATTAGTAAGGGAAAGAATGAGAATCAAGGGTAACCGCCATGTGCAAGTTATGGCTATATTAAAGACTAACAAGATAAAATGTTTAAATTAGTAAGGATAAGAATGAGAAATCAAGGGTAAAACATGCCATGTGCAGCTGGGGGCTGAACTGGAGGATTCATGCAGTCCGTTGCAAAGGGGTGGACATCAAAATAAAATGTTAATCCAAACACCACGTGTTAGGATGAGAATAAACAAAAAGGATGATAGTCAAAAAGTAAAAAAAAAAAAAATCTCAGGGTAATCTATGAATTACGTTGGGATAGATTTGCGGATATCTGTATTAGTCACGGTAAAACTTTATGTGGCATTAGCGGATGCACAATCTTCCATTGTATCAAATGTCCTCCCTGAAAAAATCGATTCCACGGGACAAACATTGGTATCCAGAGGTTTTGTTATAATTTTTTCATCCATGAAAATCTAAATAAAACGTATAACAATATTTTCTTTTGTTGTTAGTGACCAAAACCAATTCAAATATGCAAATTTAAACTATTACCAAAATATTGAATTTTTTATAGGATGGGATGAAACATACAAAGAAATAAAAAGGATAAATACAACTGTATTCCAGATTGGCGAGAGAATAATAGGTAAGTTAATTCTCATATTTTTTTATATCTTTTTTTACAATATATTAATTTGACTAAAGTCTCATGTTGTTTGCCCTACATTGTCGTGCATCTCCTAAATGCGAAATAATACATATCGATACAAGGACATTTCTGAATGTCACAATAGAATTCACATTAAAGTGTTTGAAGATTTTTTGAGAGACCCAAATAAAAATTTTGAAGACTTTTATTTGTAAATCGTTCATAGTGTAAAAAAGTCTTTTTTTTGAAGACTCAAAATTAATTCCTCCGATTTTGGATTTTTCATCTCTCTTATTTTGTGTTGAATGAGGGTTATATTATCGATGCGTTTGTTTTATGTGATAAATTTGCTTACGTAATAATTTGCATTTAATAATGAAAGTGTGAAAAAAATCGGATCAATGAATACTATCTTTGATTGTTTGAGTGTAGTTATGTTAAGTATGTGATGATGTTCAAAAATGCGTTTTTAAGGTGTGTTTTTTTCATAGTGCCCGTGGGCACAAATAATTACTAGTAGATATTATAAGAAACACACACATATATATATATATTAATATTATATTTATAGATGGATGTATTTACTATAATTTTATATATATATATAATATTATTTTATATTATTTATTTATATTTAAAGACTTTGATGACTTGATTGGACTTTCACCTTTTTTGGAAGGATTGCTTGGCAGAAGGATGGTGCTGGAGTAAGTGTTGATCCAGCCCATCTGGATGAGTCCAAGCCCACTTAGATGAAGTCCAAGTCCAGTAGCCAAGCCAAGCCCAGGGGAGTTCATATGGAGTGTACATGTGAGGTGAACTCTCGGTATCTAGAAAACTCTTGGAGAGTCTTTATCTTTGTGTTTTCCAGATAGATTAGGATAATAGATTAGGTTTCTGGTAGGAGTCACCACCTCCTTCCCTTGAGTCATAAAAGGGATGGTAGGGTGCTAAGATTTCTACGTGTGTTGTGTTGTGGGCTGAGAGCAGATTGCCTTGTGAGGTGAGATTGAGAGGCCGACAGAGAGAGATTGTGAGAGAGGGTGGGAGTTGAGCGATCGGAGTTCTCCTCCGTTGTAATCCAGTTGTTCGAATAGTGGATTGGTGATTTCTCTTCGTGGACGTAGCATCATTGGCTGAACCAGTAAATCTTTGTTGGCTTTTGTGTGTGTGATCTTAATTAGTTTTGAGACAACAGTAAGCAATAAAGTCTTGGCTTCTCACGGCTTTTGGTCCATGCCAGAGAGCGGCATGCCGTGTGCGCTATAATTAGTGAGTTGATTCAAATCAGATTTGTTCAATTCAGGGAGACACATCCAACCGCCTATTTTGAATTTTTTTTGAAAAAAATACTAATAAGGTAGAAAATTTTAAAATAAAATAAAAATAAATTTTATATTTTTTCAGTCTCTTTACGAGAAGAGTCTGAAATATAATGTTTTTGTCTAATTTAGATAAAAGTTCACTAAAGACGAAAAAAAACATATTTTTTTTGTATCTCAAAAAAATCATCTAAAAAATTATTTTTGATATTTATTTTAACGTTCATGTATAGGGCTGTCCAAAAGTTTTATCCGACCCGACACCCGACCCGAACCCGACTGAAAAAAACCGGCACCAGACCCGATTAAAATGTAGGGTCTTTGTTTGAGGGTTCGGGGGCATTCTAAATTTTTTTTAATTTTCGGCTAGGGTTGGGTGATTGAATATAAAGGAGTCGGGTGACCCACCCGACCCGACCACAAAAATTCAGTAATTCTTTATTTTTTAAATTTATATATATTTTGCTATATATTTTTTCTATTATTTTGCCTAAAAATTGATCCATTGCTCCTATATATTTTTACTTTTCATCGTCGCCATCACTTATCTCAATAGATTTTTCAGGTGTGTTTATTTTCAATAATAGGTTTATGTTTTAGGGTATTTCTCCACCAGACCCGACTCCCGACCGCCCACACCCGACCGACACGACTAGATAGTCGGTGGGATCGGGTGAGTCTATTTTCAACCCGACTTTTTCGGGGCGGGTAGAACCCGACTCGAACCCGACAGATGGACAACCCTGTCATGTACATGACACATAACATTTTCATTACAATTCTAAAGATGTGATGGAGGAGGGTCCACGTTGCAATCGTCTATGAAGTTGGTGGTTAAATATGTTCAATTTAAACCTGGAAAATGAAGGATGAAAGTGGGAATTAGATAAAAGTTGGAGGGTATAAATAAAATTACACTTAAGAAAAATTGTAGATAAAAAATATAATCAAAGAATTTTTTTTTTTAAAGATAAGAACCCTTTAATGAAATACAATGATAAAAAAATATTTTTTTTGTTTGGTTTTACAAATAAATATAAAGAAAATGATTAAAATGATTAAAATAATAACCATAAATAAAAAGAAAGAAATAACGGAAGAATATCACGGACAGCAAGAAAGGCTTCATTTTGATCCATTTTTCTGTTTTGAAAAAAATAATAATAAAATATAAAAATTTAAATAAAAAAAAAACAATCGGATCACGAATTTTTGATCTAAACTGTTACGATTTCATATCTTATCAATTTTATAATTTTTTTTGAAATGGTAGCAATCGAATGTAGGAAATCACCTGATCGGATCCACATTAGGTGGATTTATGAGCAAATATGTCTATAATACATAAACTGCTGGCCCCCATAGCAGTTTTTTTTGAAATGAAATCGTCATAATTTATTAAGTGGAGGGATTATATAATCTATGCAAAAAATAAAATAATTTCATTATGGTGCATACTTGACGAATATGACAATTTGCGGTGATAATGAATAAATAAATCAACATCCCGATGAAAGGGTTTTCAGTACTCGATCGATTTCAAAATTGACGCAGAGTGATTAAAAAATAACAAAATAAACAAAGTGAACATTTTGGAGATCGTCTAATGTGTTGCGAGCGTTTGGCTATAGTACATTGTCCTATAACATAATAGGTTGCGTTTAGAACCAAGTAGTTCGGGATGTATGGATTGAAAAGGTAATTGAAGACTTGATTTCCGAATATTCGATTTAAAATGTTACGATTTAATCTTATCAATTATTATATATTTTTTCTGAAAATGGCGATGCACAAAGTCGGCAACTACCTGATCGGATCAATTTGGTGTGTATCATGAGCAATAATGTCCTATAATGCATGACTCGACGGACCTCACAAAACAGTTTTTCGAATGAAACAGTTACAGTTTAAAGTAGGAGTGCTTATATGCTATATGAAAAAAAAAATGAATAATTGTAAACTAGCGTTATTATTTTGATCGAGGAGAACAAATTTATCGGTTGATAATGAATAGATGAATCAAGTCCCAGATGAAAGGGTTTTCAATATCGATAATTTAATTTTTGTTTTTTTCTGGCGCGAGTAATTATATGAGTAAGACAAACAAAGTGAACGGTGTGACTGTGAATCGTCATAATTGTATTGTGATGTATGGCCAACGCATAAGATAATTCAAAATTCAAAAGTTTATTTTATTATTCAAAAACTTATTTTTGAGTTTTTTTTCATTTGAAAGAAAAATAAGTTGAGGGTGGAAAAGGGAGGCTTGGGTCGGCTTAGAAACGACGATGGGCCAGAACGTCAAAAGCGGAAAAAAATGTATATTTGTTATCAAAAGGGAGTGATAGAGATTTGATTTGTTTGATTGTTATGATTCAGAAGTGTTTTTAAATGTCTCACAATTCTTTCCTATAGGGCAATTTGGCAAGTTTAATTGATTTAATAAAAATATATATTTATTTAATATTTATTTATTTATGATAGGGCCCATGAACAAGTCAAAATTTAGTTTATTTATTTTTTTATTCAAAATTTGTTTTTTTTATTTTTTTAATTTTTTTTCTTATTATGGCAGCTAGCAAGTCCATTTATTTAATTAAAATTATTTTTACTGTATTATGGGCCATGAGTCCTATCACAA
>VIGQ01000087.1:190000-201245 GCA_009663005.1 Actinidia chinensis | reverse complement strand
TTTCTCTCCTTGAATTGGAAAACCGTTGACTCTTATATCTCTGTAAAATGAGAAAATACCACCTCGACCACTTCGTTCTCTCTTTGGCACTATGCCTTAAGAACATCGGCGGTAGTAAGAAAATCGCGTTCTAAAGCAGCCCGAATGAACCAATTTCAATTGTTCATTTATACCTTTTTTTATATTCTCTTCTTCCATTCTACTTTTGTCTGAGCATTACCTTACTTGGTACCTTTTTTTCATAGTCTCTCATCCATCACAATCCCTATCATAGATTAGTTGATTTGCATATTTTATATAATTTTGTTAGCTACAGTTTCAGCCGACTAATTATAGAGTGTAACGAAGATATCGTTTCTACATAATGTTTAAAAAAACTCAAGAATGTATTTGGGGATATTGTAAAAAGAAATTTCTCATTGGTTCGTGATACGGTGTGTGATTCCGTTATATCCAATATTTACTCTTTTTTATTATGGGAGATGTTTTGCACTTTATTTTCTAAAAAAAAAAAATATGTTATTATTATTAAGAATTAAAAATTATATTGCATGTTGTGAGAAAAAAAGTAATTAGTTTTTCATAGATATTCAAGTTGGCAATTATAAAAAGTCACTTTTAGTGAATAGTCTTCATCGGCCTCTTTTATAATTTATGCTGTAGATAGAAAAAGATTTGATATAATTCAGAATAGATTAGATTTTAAAATTACTTTAAATTCCTATTCTATATATAGTTTAGAAGTTGAATGGAAAATTGTTAAGAGGATTGAGTGTCCAACTTAAAATATAATTGATAATAGGTGGATGGAATAACCTCTAGATTATATACGGTAAGTTGAAGTGGTTTAAGTAAGCGATGCGAGATAATACTTTAATATAAATAAAATATCACTTTCAATAGTATTTCTCTATTAATTTTATAACGGACTTTTATATCATATAAAAATAATTATTATATTATCTTCTTATATCACACTCTATATATTAGTATTATTCCGCAGTTTACACGTTATTATTATTCTAATCAGATACACTTTGTCTCTTAATATTGCCCTCAATTATAATTGTGTTTTGTTTTGTCTTTTCTTCCATCACCATTCTATGCCCCAACATTGATTCATCATAGCTCGTTCCTATTCTCTTCTTGTAACACTCTTTAGTATTTGTAAAAGATATAAAATTGGAATTTACTCTTAAAAATATAATATTAATTCATATTGGAGAAAAAAAGTAGCGAACTTATAGTTAATTTTGTAATATAATAGCTAACGCTAATATAAAACTCAGTTTTTTAGAAAACTTTCAGATTCCTCTCGTTTTAAAAAAATTTGAAAAAAAATAATAATTTAAATAAATAAAATTAATTAATTAAAAAATAAAAAAAAACTCGGAAACATATTGTTTGATGCCTAATCAATGCACTAATTCATTCATGAGGGGAAAACTTAAGTCACACAATTCGAACAAGCGGGAGCGGGGAGCGGGAAGCGGTCGAGCGCGAGCTGAGAGCGGGAGCGCGAGAAAGCGCGCGGTGAGAGCGTCAATTGCTAAAATAGTACGAGAGCGAAGGATGGAGCGTCTTCAGAGCGGCCGAAATAAATTAATATATTAAATTTATAGATGTATTATTTAGTAATAAATAAATATCAAAAGTTATAATTTTCAACGCTGTATTTATCAAAGTTACTAATTGTAATTTATCAAAGTTAAGTAATTTTTATTTTTATTAAAATTAAGGGATGACAAAAAACATTATTCTAGATATTCGTGGACATAAGCGAAACGTCGGCACGTGAGGACTGTGGGAGTGTGGGGCACATTCCCCCACTCCCGTTACCTCTGTGGCACGTGCGGCGCATGATGAGAGTAGGATCTCACGCGCCTTGTTAAGTCGGCGTGAGGTAGTACCCCTTGTTAGTCGGGCGCGTGAGGATGAGTTATTACAAGTTATTGATGCATGTGTTAATTCTTTTGACTCGTATCTTTATAGAACAAAGTGGTATTTAAAAAGTTAATTTTGAACACTTTTAAAAATATTCGTGTTGTTAAAATTTACACATTTGCGCTCTCAAAAAATTAAATTTTGCACTCTCAAAAACAATAATTGGCGACTTTAAACGATTTTTTCACCCCCACAAAATTCGTTTTAAATTCGCAAAATGTTGGAGTCGAAAGCGAGAGACCTATTCCGACGAATTGTGTAAAACTTAGGTTGTTAACCAGCGAACAATTCAACGACCAAATCTTTTATTAAATATTTAGTTAAAAGTCAGGTAAAAAAAAATACATATATTAACGAGACTTAAGGTTATGGGTTGTGCAAAACTACCATAAATACAAAATTATTAAATATTTTTTTATACAGTTAAAAATATTTAAGAAAATATATTTTTTTTTTTAAACAAAAATAAATTAAATTAAAATTCGTGCTACCAAAATTAAAAAATCTCGCTCTCAAAAATTCAAAAATCTCGCTATCAAAATTTAAAATCGCCGCTCTCAAAATCAGAATCCGCGCTCTCAAAAATTAGAATTCGCGCTTCAAAAAATTAAAATTCGCGGAATTATTATGCACGATTTTTACCAAAAATTCGTTTAATTCGCGATTTGGTGGAGCGAAGAGCGGGACACTCAATAGGCGAATTGTGTGACTAAGGAGAAAACCCTTGGAAGATTCCCTGCCGAAAATGAGGAAAATGAGGAATATATTTCTTAAATCTTCATAAATCAATGGACTGGCAAGTACTGTTATATTCCCATATTGCCCTCCCAGAATGTTCAAATCGTGTGATCCAAGCCAGCATTTTTGCGAGTTCTTGAGCATGACTTGGATTTTTTTTTTTGAGTTTTTGACGTTCTTTTGCAAAAAAAATTTAATTAAATGATCAAAATTATATATTTTCTAATTCGTTTGTCGACAAAAACTAAAAAAAATTTAAATATTTATTCAAATTAGAAAAAAAAAAAAAAAAAAATTACTAAAAATAAAAAAAATAGCTTATTTGTCAAGTAAAAACTAATTGTATTTAGTGATTTTAAAAAAATAGACAAATTTTTAAAAATGTCTCTCATCAGAATAAACCGGAAAAAATAAAAAATTTAATCAAACAATTTAAAAAGTTTATTAAAGACTTAAAAAAATTTGAAAATAAAGCTGCTATAATAACTCAGAAAAAGGTAACCCAAAGTAGCCTAAAGTTATCAGTTATAGGACTCCTGGATTGATTCCTTCTATTGAATTAGAATCCAACGGCAATTCCCAAGTAATTAAAAGTAGTCCCCAACCGATGCACCGAGGGAAGGGAACAGATGGCGAAATTTAAATAGAGGTCCTGACAGATGGGGTGCGCCCGTAGTATTATCACGGGAGCGTCTATATGGCAGCGCCGACATCTAACCATTTTGGGGTGGATGAGACAATTTTTTTTTTTAAAGTCTATTTACCCCAAATGGGTGGATGTCGTGTGGCCACGTAGCCGTGCCCGTGGTAATACCACCGGCCACTTCCCGTTGATTAAGGACTCCTTTAAATAATGAAAGGATGAGATTACATGACAAAAATTTATTTGTAAATATACCATTAAATATATTAATTTCTCAGTTCCATGTTCTCTAATTTTTTGAATCAGATCCAATGGGTGCAATTTGTTTTTAATGCCTCAAGTTATGAATTTAAATTTCGGAACTCTTCCATATTCCATTTCTTAGATGTCAGCCACACAGCTAAGAATGAACTAACGGGTTTATATATATATATAAATAACTTATTTTTTAGATTTATAAAATTGATCTTTTTATATTCTTAAAAATCATATCCACTAAAAAATGAATTGGAAGTGAAAATGATAAATGTTAAATGTTAAATTTCTTCAATTTAAATTTCCATATTCCATTTCTTAGATGTCAGCCATACATCTAGGAATGAACCAATGATTTTTTTTAAATATAAAAATAACTTATTTTATAATAATTATTAAAAATAACTTTTTAAATTCTAAAAATCATATCCACTGAAAAATGAATAATAAGTGAAAATTATCAATGTTATTGTGTTCAAATTTAGTTTCTCAAAGTGATCTGCCAAATTAATTTTGAAAACAGCGACCAAAGTAATTCTAACTTTTCCACATGTTAATTAGATGTATTGCATGATATGTCCGTAATTTTTTTACATGGATTCGCATGGTCGATGAGTCACTCACTTATTATTGAGAAATTGAAACTTATTGTTGTGGAGTACAAATTTTCTCTTTCCATATTTCCTCCTATGAACGTTAAAAAAATAAAAGGAATCAATAATAGAAAAAAGAAAAAAAATTTATTTATTTATAACAAGTACAACAAGTAACGACACTTTTTTCACACTGAAACAAGAAAAATAAAATCGCACAATGCCGTTGATAGCTAAAACATACGCAAGCTTCTTATCCACACAATTTATCGCAAGGCCAATCATTAATTATTAATCCAAGCTAGGGACGGCAGGAATGGATCTTAGTCTCTCTGGCATCCTAATAGAGCCATCAACAGTCAAACCCTTGAGCAAAGGTAGTCCACCTTCTTCCACTTGTAACTCCTTCACACGACCCCTATCAATTCGCAGGAATTGGAGTTGAGGGAATCCTCCAGCAGTGCAAGCCAATTATCTACACCATAAAGCCGCAATTCAAGAAATGTCAGATTTGGAAGCTTTCCCAAGACTGACATAGGTCTCTATCATAAAATTTGACATTATCCGACATACTTGAGTTCGGTAGAAGCTTATGCAACTCTGTTGGTAGCTTCCAATCATGTTGGTACTTTGTGTAGTCTGTTGGTAGCTTCCAATCATGTTCGTGGTACATGTTACACAAAGTCAATTCGAGGAGGTTTTGGTAATGAGAAAGTGGTTGCAATGGAGTAAAAAAATAGGATTCAATACCAAAGGACTGAAGGTTTCTTAATCTACCAATGGAGTCTAGTGTGAATCCGTTGTTATGTCCCATAATAATACCCTAAGGTTTCGAAGATTGATTAAGTCCATTGGATTAAACTCCATCTGGCCATCAACCACAACATAATCTAGAGTTTGAAGGTTTGTCAAATTGTCAACACGAAAAGGCCACCTGAAAGTTCCAATTAAATGTCTGAAGCTGCTTTGCTTTGCATATCCTCATCAGGTAATGAAATGAGATTTTCAAAACTCGCCGCCATCTCTATTTTTTGGTAGGGCCGCCAAGTTATCCTATAAATGATAGAGCTCATTTATCTGTGACAGGATCCTCAGTACCTCAAGTGACTCAAATTCTCTAGGACATCAGGATCTCGTATTCCTCGTTTTTTGAGAAGGATTGACTGGTGGTCTTCAAGAGATAGGTTCCTTCCTTGTCAGTGAACCTTTGGGTCAAGAAAGGAAAAAGTTTTTTTATGTTGAAGGGCGGAGGGACTGAATCGAAGCGATCCAGGGCTGAATCTCAGTGATCTGGGCAGCAAGGCCACTCTGCCATTTACAATACCCCGTCGCGTATTTAGTCGTCGGCAAAGATTACTACCCTCTCGCTCGGTAGGAATTGTACTTCAAGGCTGCCCGCACGGCTCATCCACTGCCGGGCTTTCACCAACACCTAACCAAACGGAATAATAGTATCCCCTTCCCCTTTTACCCCAAAAAAACAAGAGAACACGAATTGGAAAGGGCGGAGGGGACGAAAGCGCCCAGGACCACGAAAAAGAATCAGGAAAGGAAGAGACGAGACCACGGGGGAAAGGGCGACGGCGGGACGCGCAAGGGGGACAGAGGAACAGGAACCCCAAGGGCGGAAGGAGAAAAGTAGCAAAAAGGAAACAACACACCCAAGAAGAACGATAAATAAGAACGGAAAACAACCCCAAAATGGCTAATAAGAAAAGCCACCAACACCCGAGAGGAGAAGCCAGGCGCATCAAGACAAACCCGACAAGAGAAAGCAGAGTAAGGGGGACAAAGAAAGCCAACCGAACGCAAAGCAAAAAACCCCCAAGGCCAGACGACACGGAGAGAAGAACAACAATCGCAAAAGCCAACACGTAAGCGCAAATAACAGGAACCGAGGAGAAAAACATGAAAAGAGGACAAAAGAAGGACCAGGCCAGCAGCGTGAAGACAAAAATAGCAAAAGAGAAACCCACCAGGGAAAAGAGAGCAAGGGGAAATACAAACACAGGAAGAAAAACTGAACAGAATCAAAAACCGGACAGAGGACAGGAGAGATAAAAAACAACCTAATACAACCAAAAGAGGAGAGAGACAACCGAGCAGGAAAGTACAAAGCCGAAACCGACAAAGCAGCCCCACAGTAAAAGAACACAACAAACCCGAGCAAGAAAAAAAGAGTCAAACACGACAAGGAAACCGAGAAAGCAGCCCGCGACACGCGCCAAGAAAAAAAACCGGCACCAAGAAAATGGAAACAGGAACAAAAACACCACAGAGCAGGCGCAAAGCAGAAAAAGGAGAGGGACGCCGAGAAAACAACCAAAAGTGACAGGGACAAACCCGGACAACCTAACTAGGCCAAGAAACAAGCTCACATAACGCCAAAGAACAAAAAAGAGGGATAATAAGGCCAAGAACAAGACAGAAAGTCCATAAAGAACCAAAATGATAGCCCGGCGCAATAATGAAACCGCGCCCTCACCCAAAATGGGTCACGCTCAGGAAAAAACGCGAACAGAGGAACGAAACAATTTAAGAAACGCGGCAAACAAACGCACAAATCAAAAGACGCAAACAAAAGACCGCGAAAACGGGAAAAAATAGAGACAGGAGAAGCAAATCAAGCGAAAGGAAAAAAATAAAAAAAAAAAAACGAAAGGACCACACCAAGACCACTAAGAGGAAAAGCAGAGAACGCACCAATTCAAAGAAAGAGGGTACACTGAACACGCGACAGGATGGAAGCAGCGGATAATCTTAACACAAAAAAAAGAGAAAAATCCATCGAACCTGCCAAACCCACATGAAGAACAACCCTACGAAGAAACAAAACAAAAGCAATGAAGGAGTAAGAAGAAAATCACTCAATTAGAGTCACAGCCAACAGACAAACACGAAAAAACACAAAGAATTACGGGCAAAACGGGCCGAACGGAGAAAGGACAGAAAGCAACATCGAAACTCAGCGGGGCGGAAAGAGAAAGCAAAGAACCTACGAAGAAACAAGCCACCTTCTCACTCCCTTCTCTTCTCGTAGTCAACGGCTCGGTCAACGGTCATGGTTTTGCTGGGTTTCGGCAGATCGTCACGCCTGTCGGCTTTATCTTGAGCGAAAGAGACTCGTTTCGGACGTCGTCACGGCCTGTCGCTGTACATCGACTCTGTCTCTCCCCTCTGAGCTTCTTCATGGACTCCTGAAAGGCGGTTGGCAAAAACCCTTCTATCTCTGTGTCTTGTGTCTGGCCAGGACTTCCGCACAAGTATCCCAAAGCATCTCCTTGCGGCCATCCTGTTCCACTGTGGATCCTTCAAGTATCATTCCATCAGGTACTCCTACGCTTGGTCTTTGCGTGCCTTGGGCAACGGTTGCTTCTTTCGTTCATCCATGCTTGCTAATAAATAAACCACTCGGAACCTATGTCGGACAGGCAGCTCTCCTGTCTGGACATTCTCCTCCCCATCAGTCGGTATAGCGCTTCAGTCTTCCTTCTCAACTGCCAGGCTTCTCCTGTTCCCTTGGAAACTCTGATTGTTCTTCCACTAGCTTCAAAGTCTTCGTCGCTTCGACTCCTGCATCTCAATTGTACAAACATGGCTTACCCCGGTCACCTTCATGGATCTCCCGTTGCTCATGCGGAATGAAGCCGGACTGTTCCATTTGCCAACATCGCATCGTTAGCCATCCGAACAATTCCCTCGCATGGGCTACATGTGAGAGAACACCATCTCTGTCTCGCACAAGTGGTAGCAAATTCCTGATCAGAAATCAATCTGAAGCTCTTCAATCTGGGCAGATTCCTGCTAGGAAGAACTCACTCTCAATCCACAGCCATATTGCTGTTGTTTGCTTGCTTCTGAAGACTGATCTGGTGCTTTGTTTCCTTGGACACTTCTTCTGTCCCTCCTGGTCGCAACCCAAAAAGCACTTAAAGTGCGACCTCTGAGATTCCCCTGCCATCCACCGTCCATCAATCTGCCTTGACCTCTTCTCTAGCCTCCTTTCTTGACCTCTCCTGATACCTCCTTCTCTCTCTGGCATCAATTCCCTTGACGCATTCTTCGCTGTGGCTCTCTGGAACTATCGCTTTTGGGTTCCGCCACTGTAGTCCCTCTCTAAGTTTCAACCCAAGGCCTTCTCAATAAGATTTTGTTCTGAGTATGTCTTCTCACCTGGTAACAAATCCTCCTCCAATTTGGTCAGCAAGCGCATGAGCACAGAAACCAAAGGCCCCACATCAAGCAGGAGAAACAGTACAATCTTCTAATCCTCTGTGCTACATTTGGAACACCCCTGTGTTCAATGGCATTGTCAGATCTGCAAACAACTCGTCTCTCGTGCTACAGATGGAACACCTCTGTTCCCACATGCAATTGTCTGTCAACAAGCCCAATCATCTTCCTGTTCATCTCATTCGTTCATCCTTTGTTTTTTTCCTGGGGTATCCCATCTGAAAGCTTATCAGGGCTTCTCAAATTTTCTCGGCCTTCTACTTTTTCTCTAAAATGGAAGCAAAAAATCTTCGAAACGCCGACCTCCGCGGAGGAATCCGGACTGGCGAAAAAACTCAGAAAGGGGCTTTTCTGTCAAATGTCAGACTCTCTGTGATCGCAAATTATAATCAGAACTTCCAGCGGACTAAATTGTAATTTCGCCATACATCAGGGAACCAATCTGGAAAAAAGTCGAGGGAAAAAAGTGCAATTTACTGTTTTTTGGTCAACAGGTCAACGCTGGGGTGCCCCCGGTCAACGCTGTCAACACCGCTTGCATCGGTCACACGGGTCAATGGGGGCTCTGGTCAAAACCAACCCCGGCTGCGTCTCTGGGGCTCGTAGTCACGGCTCGGTCAACGGCTCAGGTTTGACTGGTCAAAGCTCAATTTGGGACGGCGGATCAATTGCTGTGATATTTTTGGCCGTTTGATTTTTTCATAACAAAAAAAGATAAAAAACAAAAAACATAACATTTTCTTTTTAAAAAAAGACTTTACTTTTCTTGTGCTTTTCTCTTTTTTCTTTTTTGTCTTTATCACATTTCATGATTATGTTTCCCATGTTTGAAATGGTCAAATGGCAGATTCTGCTTTGGGGGCGGCGTGTGGCGCGCGTGGGGGGGGCGCGTGGGCGCGTGGCAAAGGCACTCGTCTTCTTCCTGCGGCGGGCGCGTGGTGTAGGCGTGGATCTGACGTCGTCCGAACTTGCAGGGCGGTGTCGTGAAGGGCTCGTTTGAGTCGCGATTTGGACTCCGTTTTGGTGGTCTGGAGCTTCGTCTCGACGATAGACGAATCTAGTGGTATGCTCAAAATCTGCTCAGTTTTGAGCAATTCGAATATTTGGCTCAGAAATTCGAAGATGTACTCCGTGGGGAGCTCCGGTGACTCTCTCGGTGACTTGAACATGGCTCTGATACCAATTGTTGTACCGCAAGGACTAGTCACCATCCACATCTAACGGCATAATCAAAAACAACCACACACATGAGACACATGATATACGTGGTTCGGATCCAATCTGCCTACATCGCACGGAGAGGACAAATAATTCACTATCAGCAGAAATGAATTACAATGAGTACAATAGGGAGGAGCTCATCTCCACTCACCTCTCACCAGCACTCTCTCATCTCTCACCATACTCACTGTCTATCTCTCTGATCTCAGTCAGCTACTACCAATTCTAGCCCACTCTCCTGCCAGATCTCCGTCTGTGCCTCTCGTGTCCCTCACTGCACACTAGCACTCCCCCAGCCCCTCTGGCACACAGCATTTCTGTCTGTGTGCTACCCACAAATCACCCCCAACCCCTTACATTTCTCTGGCACCCCTCCTCTCTTCTCTCTGGCACACCGCACCCTCTCTGTATTTATAGGTGCCACCAAGAAGAGACGATGAGCTCATGGCTGAGCTCAACATGCCTCCTTTGAACTTTCTTTCATTCTTCGCACGGCTCTTGTTGACATGTTTCACTCTCTCTGCCATTCTTTCTTGTCTTCCTCTGGCCTAATATCAGAGACAAAAGTCTCTGATTGAATCAATGAAGGGAGGCTGCATCTAGAAGGACAGAGGATTTGGCAAGGCCTTGGGTTGGCTCTTGAGCTTGGGGTCTTGGCATGGGCTCTGGGCTATTACATGGGCTCATATGGGGGGGGGGCTTGGACTACCAACAATTTGTGCATGTGTGTAATATCACACAAAGATAGAGGAAGAGATTGTGGGTCTTCATTAGTTAAGATTTTCTATCAATTAATTAGGATTTGGTCATTAATGAGCCGTTTTAAATCCCCTCCCGCCTCAGCCCTCTCTCTCCACCAACAGATTGATATGGGTGTGGAGATTTGATTGGAGGGTGTTATTTTGGTAACATGTCATAAAAATACACATATATATATAGATAGAGGAGGAGGGTTGTGTCAATGGACTTGGTGTGTCGTGTGTATATGTATTTTTGTACATATATTCTTAGAGAGAGAGAGAGATTGGTGGGTGAGAGGTGTGGAGTTGGCGTAATGGTGGCGGTGTGGTGGTGTAATGTGGTGGAGTTAGGACTGAGAGGAGGCTTAACCTAAGGATAATTAAACGTAACTTGCAGCACGCTTATATTAACTCTATTAACAGACGACTACTGACAGGAAGGTCACAAAATTTCTCAAACATGCTTACTAACCGCAAAATTTTATATGCCGCTTTGTCGCACCGCCGCTCTTTTCATTGGTTGAGGAGTATGGATGTTTTAGAATAGCACAAACTCCGTTTGCTGTATTCAAACTAGTATGCACAATGAATCGTATAGAGAGAGAAAGAAGAGAGAGAAGAAAGTCAAAGGGAGAGAGAGAGAATGGTGTCATCCAGTGTGATTGATATACTTTAAGTTAAAAGCTTTTAATCAGTATGGAGGATGTGTTCGTTAGGTCTTTGTTTGGTAATACTTAAAAGTCAAGTTTTTTTTTAGTTAGCTATCAAAAAAGTCACGAATTTTTGATTTTTTTTTTGGCTTTAGTAGCTATACTTTAAGTTACACTACAAAAAAATCAAAAATCAGAAAAGTAAAAACCAACTCTGATTGGTTTTTT
>VIGQ01000087.1:152500-160000 GCA_009663005.1 Actinidia chinensis | reverse complement strand
GTAATTTTTCCTTTCTTTTATTAATGTGTTGGACTTCTTACGTGTCCTCATTATTAAATAGATGAGGACCACGCGTCAGCCTACTTTACTTTACAAACTAAATTTCCACTTCTAACCATACTTCTCATCCGACAAGTATACGAAAAAAAGTGGGTCTTGGAGAAATCAAGGGGTATTTTATCCAAAGAGTATGATTAAATAATTTAAATGGAATTCTTAGCCGGTACTGTATTGAGTTCCCAACTTTATTATTTTTTACTTTGATTTTAGTATTTTAATGATCTTTTTTAAAATTATTTTACTTTTTTAATTTGATAATTAGGGAATTGAAAAAAAATACTTGAAAAAAACTTCACTAAAATTAAAAATAAAGTACTCCAAAAATATATTGATTTATTTTTGTTTTAAATGTGCATTTTTTAATTTTTTAAATGAATTATATCATTCTATTTTTTTAAAAAATTTAAAATTTTTAATTCATTAATTAGAAAAATTAAGAAAGTAAAATAAATAATAAAATACTTTAAAAAATTCAATAAAACAGAAAATAGAATATTTTTATTTTTTTAAATAAAAATTTTATGTAATGTTTTATTTTTTTAAATTAAAGACTCACATAGTCACATACAATCATTTTGTTTAAAAAAGATTTATAATATATTTATTTTTAAAGATAAAAAAGTGGTGGTGTTTTGAGGTTGAAATTCAAGAGAAAGGGCAGAAAACGAGTAAGAAAATAACAAAAACAATAATTTTAGGGACCAAACGCATCAACAACTAGCACAAGAGCTTGCTTCTCTCGAACCCATATTCTCTTCTTTCAATTCTCTCAGATTTTGTTTGTCAGATTTCGATCACTGACCAACTCACAAACATAAATCACTCTCTCTATGCCTTTTTCTTTGCTTCTTCTTTAATTCTCATCAAGAACCGCAAAAACTTCATGTGGGATACAGTAAGTGAAATCTCTTCTCTCTTACACCTACATGTAGTATGCCATTAACCTATATCTATTGTGTATTAGTTGAATATTGTTTATCTTATCTAATATATATTTCTGATTTCGATTGTTCTTGTAGGGACACTGATGGAGAATGCTATCGGGGTCTTGTAGATATACCCCAGATCTCGTGATCTTTCCTCAAGATTTGCTAAAAACCGAAGAGATAGAGAAAATTAAGAAGGATGAGTTTGGATCTAAACTTTGTCCTTTTAAAGCTAAAAAAACAGAATAAGTCAAAGGTTCTTGAGTTCAAATTTGGATTGCTTGAGATTTGTGGGTATTATTGTGATTTGCTAATGATTTTTGCTTCTGGGTTTCCTATTTAAGTTAGAATAATGACATTTTATTTGTTTTAAGAAGAAACACTGTTCGTCCTTCAAATGAGTTCAATTTTAGGATTGCTGGAGATTGTGGGTAGGGCTGCAAGACGAGCCGAGTCGAGTTTTAGCATGTTTAGGCTCGCTCGGCTCGTTCTAAATCTTGAAGCTCTGAGCTCGACTGATTAAGCTCGATTATAAAATAAACGAGTCAAGCTCGGCTCGAAATCGAACTCGAAATTTCTATTAACATTTCACTATTGGCTTGAACTTTTTTTTAAAAAATCATTATTTATTTTAAACCAAATAACAAATTTTTCTTTGTTTTAAGAGACGTTAGATATTAAATTTAAACTTTAAAATGCCACTAAACTAAAACCAAACAACAATTGAAAAGTCTGAAATTCAGGCTATGTCATTGTCGCTGGAGATAAATGAAAAGAAGGTTGAAACCTAAAAGTCTAAAAATTTTACATATATAAAAACCCTTGGCTGCGAGCCTATTCGAGCCGAGCCATGGCCAAACTCGGGCCTCGGCCGTTTACTAAACGAGCCACATATTTTAAGCTCGGAGCTCGTTTATTTACTTAATAAACGAGCTTAAACGAGCCCTTACCGAGCCGAGCCTCGAGCCGTTTACGAACAGCTCGATTCATTTGCAGCCTATTTGTGGGTGTTAGTGATTGCATGATGTTTGTTATGGATTCCTATTTTAGGACATTTGTTTTGTTTTAAGAAACACTTTCTGTTTTTAAAAGTGGGTGAAGGCAAATAGGTGTTTATTTGAATCAGGTCTGATTCTTTTTCCAGATGAGAAGGGGATTCATCCACTTAGGACTGGAACTATATCCAATACCATGTAGCAGCTGGCTGGTTCTTATTGGGGGAGAGCATAGAAGCCTACTGGTGGATTTGTGGTTCCTCTGTGATTGTAATATTTGGGGTTATTAAAAACTGGTGTTATGCCTCTTGGTTCCATGTACTTTATTTGATTTTTTGTCAATAATTGTCTTGATGAGTGGGTTCTGCTCTAAGAGTTACTTGGTCAGTATCGGTTTCTTCGTTCGTGGGGAAGAATTGTGGAATTCAATAATTAAAGTTCACCCCATTAGTGATAGAAACAAACAGATACTTAATAGGTTGCCGCGGAAGCCATCTAAGTCAGCCGAAATCGGATGGGGGAACCTACCACCTCCACTTCCTCCGTCAAATGCTTCATGCCAGTTCAGAAGCAATGAATCAAGCAAGTAATCGGTTTGGGAAGTGAGATGCTCAAATTCAGGAATAAATCATGGAAATAAAATTCCTCAAGCTTTAAATCAAGTGAATGGCCAATTCAACTGTTACTACTACGAGGCTTGCCTAGTTTAGAGACGTTCCGAATCCGAGAAAGAAGCAGAAACTTGTTCATCAGAAAGCTGAACTTATGCTGTGTTGTGTTTGACTGTAACTGACCCAACAAAGAATTTGAAAGAAAAGGAAATCAAGCGACAGGGGACTTTGGTAGAGCTGTCGATTATGTTACTTTCGTAAACGGGAAAAATTCACAGACCTTGCTGTGCAAGAAATTGTCAGATGGTGTCCGTATAAAACTTGTTTCGGACGTCATTCCTCAACCCGTTGAAATAAAGTTTAGAAGCTTTTGATGTGGAAGAGGAGGAACCTATGATGGACCCGGCATGGCCCCATTTGCAAATCGTGTATGGAATTCTTCTGAGATCGTGGCATCACCTGAGATGGATGAAAGTTGGCTAAGCGGTACATTGATCACTATGTTGTGTCTTAAAGTTTGGTAATCTCTTTGATTCTGAGATCCAGAGAAGGGAGCTTGAAACGGTTCTGCCACCGCATATATGAGAAAAGTTTATGGTGCACAGTCCATTCATTAGGAAAGCGATCAACAACACTATTTTGCGCTTTATTTTGAGAACGGAGAAGAAGATAATGGAAGTCGCAGAACTGTAGAAATATTGGGTAGTATAATTAATGGCGTTGCTTTGCCACTAAAAGAAGAGCCAAACTCTTTCTTGTACGGGCGTGATTCCACTTCACCAAACCAAAATGCATACAAAGTACCATCAGCAGTTGTTTACTGCATCACACATTTGTGGAGGAAAGACTGCAAGCTTGCTGACACTGGTATAGGGGTATTAAAGTATTGGCCAGTCACACATAGTGCGAAGGACTGGTATGTTCTTAGGTGAGCTGGAGGAGGTTTTAGAAAGCGACTCAGCCTCCAGAGTTCCAGCGCTGCATGGTGCCATGTTCCGCCAGATTGCGTTGCTTGAGCAGTTCACCACTTTCAAGGAGGTAGGTTATTAATGTCATCATATTCTCTTGATACTATCTTCGTCCTTAATCATATAAATAGTGCTTTTGAGTTATACGAGAGTTAAGCATGTTTAATTGCCAAATGACACTCATACACCGTAATCACAAATTTTTCTTCCTGGACTTCAAAAACCAATTACACCCAAACTTGCCATACATGCCATATATCTAGGCACCTGCCAGCGGATCAAATAAAAAAATCCTGCTTAGTTTCCTTGCTTTTCTTGATGGGATGTGTTAATTACATAGTAATTGGGAGTCTGAATCTGTGTGACAGACATAAAACCAAACACTATTGTTCATCGATCATTCATAAGCAAGTTTAATCAGTAATCTTAAAAAGGGGTAAGTATGTAATGACATTTTGCTAAAGTCTGTGAATGTAACTTCTTGCCATGTAGGAATTGATTTTAACACACTTCTCAATCCCGTCCATATTCCACTTGGTTTTTGTACACGGAGCTTTTTTGTCCTTCCTTTTCTTTCAGGAAAAAAAAAAAAAACAAACTTGCAGGCCTTGAAGCTTTTTTCAAGATGTTGAAATTTAGGTGATAATGAGGAATCAATTACCTTCTTAGGTGCCTCATTTTCCACCAGAAATTTTGACATTGGTTGAACTAGAAAATGATGTTGCTGTCAATGCTGTCCTTGATTAAGAATAGTTTATGATTGGTGAATTCACTGGTAATAATAATACACTTAAAGAAAGGTGTTTTTCTATACCCCTAGAGCAACTTTATGGAAAGATATGCAATTAAATAATAGCTCAAAGACTCATTTCCTTGGGCAGATAATGGGCCACATTTGGGATAGCATAGTAAATACAGAATAAGTCTTTAATGAGGATGTCATGCACAGACAGCTATGCCTGTGATGTAGTAATTTTGGTGATAAGTCCATTTGACATGACTATAGATAATGATGATTGAATACAGAATAGTCTTATGTAAACATGGCGTCTAATTAGCTACTTTTACTGAATGAAGTTGTTGATGAGACGCAGATGCATATTCGTTTATCTTACAGCCAGAGATTAATTAAATCAACTCAGATTTTCAAACCAAAATTTTAAGGGCTGGCATTGCCATAATTTGAAGGTCAAGCTAAAACAAGTTCGTAGGATTAAAGTTGATTTCAAACTTATGAAAACGGATTCGCGACTGATAGAAAATATAGGCTGGTTTGGGGATTTGAAAGATGTCCCTCCCTACTTATTTAAAAAATGCTCAGGGGATCCTATATTGTGCAAGCTGCAAACTTGCGCAAGATAGATCCCTTTTTTGTTAGGTCACATAATAATGTCCCCCAGGGACCCCCCAGCAGCTTAGGTCACAATTCCCTCATAAAAAGACTCTAGTTCAAGTCTCCTTAACTTGCGTTATCAAAAAAAGGAAAAAAAAGTCACGGAAGACTGTGCTACGTAAAAGTTTGTAGAGATAAATTTAAGGATCTTTTACATCTATATGTTTGTGGGGGGTTATTAAGCGTATGTTGGCTGCACTTGACTGAATTGATTGCAAGAACAAATTGTTCTGTAGCTACATTCGAGTCTCGTGAAGTATTATGAAAGTTTCTCCTGCTGTAGCTTAAGAGCAACTTGTAAGTGAAGTACTGAACATGTGGGTTAGGGCCTATCAAAAAAATGGGTTCTGGATTGACTAGTTCTGAATGTAAAGAAACCTTTTTCCAATGCGTGGCGTGGACGGTGACTATTTCAGCTCTGTCGTACCTCTTTGGATGGACAGAAATTGAGAAAGTTGAATAGCTAGGGATATAAGGATCACTGATGCTTATTTATCAAGGGATGCATGATATAGGTTTTCGGAACTCTACAATGTGTGGATCCGCAAGCAAGAATTTAATGCAAGTCTTGGTCTAAATGGTTGAAGTTTTGGTGGCATGGTTGGGTCTTCATTTAAAAGTGGGTTTAAATGTTTATTCTGTAAAAATTAGCAAAATCAGGAACTAAATATCGAAAAACTGATGTTTTGAATCATATGAGAAAGAATTGCTCTGATTCATATAAATTTGGGAACCAAATGAATATTAGTATGTCTTAATTCAATAAGTCTAACTGTAACTGGTTACTGTGTTAGATCTGTAAAAATTGCCATTTTAACAATGGACTGACTGTGCAGACAAAATAACGTTTAGCCCTGGACTGTACCAACTGATCGAACCTAAACTTAAATACCCTAGTTTTCCGCAAACATCCCAAATATACTTTTATACTACTTACTGCTCTGTATTTTCTGCACTTCGTTTACGTTTCTTTTTTGAAAGCTCCGAACCTTGTGTGTTCCACGATCAACTTTGTAGGTAAATACAAGGACTGCATTCATTGTTACGTTCAGGTTCTACATTTTTAATTATCTCAAACTATTTTTCCTTGATAAGAACACACCTGGCAAATGTCTCTATTTTTTTTGATGTTGGATGGAGATAATGTAGTGATTTTATGTTTTGGAGAGATAATTTGAAGAATTTCGGTACTTCGATGGGTAGGTTCTGTTGGGCCGGCATGCAAAGGTGAGAGTGAAAGTTTTGAGTATAGAGCGGTGGTTTCCATGCAGGGATTGTATCATATAGATATCAGTTTTGGTCATTCCATTGGTCCCCTCCCCATTTTTACTATTGATATTGTCTTCTATAACAACCATCTCAAGACAATAATTCCTCGTTGAAAATCGTAGAGAGCTAGCTTTTAAAAAAACACAACTTTTCCCCAAGCTAATGCTGTAACCAGACCGTTGTTTTATCCTATGTATAGTTTACAGTTGTCCTTCTCTTCTAAATCTGTGTCGATGTAACTAATGCTGTGGCAATTAAGATCGTTGCCAAATTTAAAAATTCTTGGTATGACATTTTCCCAAAACTAAGATTCATAATAAAGGGGCAATTATAGTGACCTCACCCTGAGGTTTGTGTTAAATACATATGCCCATATGACCAAAAAAAAAAAAAACCCATTCCCCTTTTGGAACCATATACCCAATTTCTCTCACGTTTAAAGTTGTGTTTCAATTTCCCCTCCGTTAGTTGACCGTTAAGTCAAACTAATGGATTTTGATTATATCATGTAAACTTTCACACAACATACCGAATGTACCGGTGTTCTGTGATCTCCCAATTAAATATTCTCTCTCTCCTCTCTCTGTCTGCTAAGAACAAGGAAGAGCAACAAACAAAATCCACTGCACCACCTCCATTTCTCCTATTCCTCCACCACCTCCATATCCCCAATAACTCCCATTCATCAATAACCTTTTTCCTAAAACCACTGCAACTCTCTCTCTCCTTCTCTCCTCTCTCTCTCACACACACACCACAACACACCACACCACCCACAAGATGTCACCACCGAACTTATATGAATACCACACAAAAATCACCCATTGTTGATGGATTTGATTCTTGCAATTTGATTTATTTTTCCCAAATTACACAAAAGATGACTTCAATTTAGTTTAATTTTTTCCAAATTACCCAAAGACAACTTTAAATTTGGTTAATTTTTTCCCCAAATTAACTCTCCGTCCGAGTTTCCCTCACCGCCGTTCCACATCGCGCCATGACAAGCGAGCGAGAGAGATCATAGTCGCTGCAAATTGTTTGTTGCTGCCGTCCACTCGCTTGCTTCGCTTTCTTCTCGTCACGCTGTCGCTCATGCTCGCTCACTTCCGTTCATACTTGCTCACCATCTCTCGCTGTCGCCGTTCCATTGCCCCAAACGAGGATAGAGAGAGGCACACAGTCACTGCAAATCGTCACCGCTGCCGTCACTCGCCACCGCGCGCGCATTGTCGGCCGTCGGCTCGCAGTTCATCGCTTCGCCCATAGTGGTGTTGT
>VIGQ01000087.1:140000-145000 GCA_009663005.1 Actinidia chinensis | reverse complement strand
AAACTACAAAAATAAAAAAAGAGGGTTTGAGATTGGTAAAAAACAAAATTAAACCTTGCAGTTTTTAATTATAAAATCGTGACCCTAGAGTTTCAATCCAGTCATAATTGAAATCCTATGATGAGTCCAGTTTCATTAGAAAGAATTAACGCAAAAAACTTATTCTTGCCAAAAGATTAGGAAAACGAAGTCGTGCGACGTTATTCCCTTTAAAAGATTTAATCGCTTGCCATTGAGGCCTTATTTTTTATTGCGATTAGGGTGCAATTTTAGTAAATGTTAAGTCCACTTTCAGAGTTTTGCGCATGGAAAAATGAGCCTTAATTGAATAGATTAGAGCTTTTAAATGGGGATATCGTCGAAACGACATTATTTCTCTAATTTTTGAACATAAACTAATTGATTCTATCAATCCTAATGAAATGGAGGATTGTCGATATGATTTCAATTGTTAGTCTAATTGTGTTACAATTAAAACTACATTGTTTAATTGTATCAAGTCAAACCTGGGGGTTCTTTTGTAATTTCTCTTTCTCTCTCTTTTTCTCATGAAATTTGCCTGGCAATGTAAAGTGGTTTACATAACACATCTGACTAAAAGAACACTACAGAAAGAGTAATATACGCGTTATTAAGAAGTCATTATCATCTTGGAAACAATCTCGAAGTAGCACCGATGAAGAAAATTCAACTTCGATTGTGTTTCAAGTCAATGCAGGAGATAATACATGACTTTTGCTAGGATTTTACAAATGTTGGTCATAATTTTAAGGGTAAACTGTACTTGCCCCAAAACTTAATAATTTTTCTTAATTTATACACATCCAACTCTGAATCAGGTTGCAATCGGCCCAGTCTCTCAACTTCCGTCCATTTCTAAGGAATATTATATGTGACGCCTACGCAGCGCAATACACTACCTATGTGGCCAAAACTAGATCGCTTACCCATTATCATTAACCCTAACCCAATCCCCAAAACCCATTTGCACTTACCCTAATTTAATTACCAAACCTAACCCCTCCCTTCTCAATTTGCAACCGCCACCCAAACCAAAGAGAAAGAGACCAACACCACCACCACAGGCCTGCAAAACTTACACCACTATCACTGCCTGCCATCATCGTTTGTACGAAACGCACAACTGCTGCACAAACCAAAGAGAGAGATATGGAAATAGAGGCAGCATGCATTCGAGCAACATCCATGCATTGGAGCGGTGACCAATGACGATCGCGCTGCGGGCCACCTCAAATTCGCTAGATGGCGAGGCGATATCAAGCAAAACCTCTCTCACCCTCTTTTTTTGTGTGCACGTGCAGGCGCAATATGGAGTGGGTGGCTACGGTTGGGATATTGGAATTTTGGTGGCAGTTGGGGTGGTGTTTGGGCAGCAATTGGGCAATAGTGTGGTGTTTGGAGGCAATGGCGGATATGTGTGGGTTTTTGGGAAAGGATGTATGACTTTTTTTCTTAGAGAAAAGGGTTTGGGTTTGGGTATGATTCCATGTTGGGCAGGTACGGGGTCCCACCGTAATATTTTTGTTTAGAATGGAACGGAGTTAGAGAAGGGTTGATTGAAACTATTCAGGAGTTGAGGGTGCAAAATTGGAAAAATTATTAATTGGGAGGGCAAAATAAAAAATTTTTCAATACTTTGAGGGCTACAAAGTACAATTTATCCATATTTAAACCCATTATGTACGTCCCACCAAAACGAGGCTATATACGGGCCTGTACTACTGATTACAGAGCTTAGAATTAAAAATTCCTAAACCCTTTTGAGTTTTTGACCTTTTTGTGGCAAGTTCTTTTAAAAAATGGTGAAAAAATACAAAAATAACCCCACAATCAGACCCTGACCAACAGATTAAAACTTGAATTTTTGTGAACAAATTAAACTCTAAACCTTTTAATCTTTCACAATTCGAATCTTCCGTCAGTGGTCATTTAATAACTTTACGACACCAACTAGTTCTCCCAAAAATGATGGAGAAAACGAGTTTCATGAATAGAGACTCGTTTAAAAACCTAAGTTCTATAATTAGGACCCGTATCAAGAAAATCAAGGCATAGAAAAAAATATCAGGTTACTCAAATGCTTGATCTCATTAAGAAATAATGTGCAAATTGGAAATTATTATTGGGTGACAAGTGAAAATATCTCAATACTTTAAAGGGGACAAAGGGTAGTTTACCAAATTTAAACCATATGTACTTCCTCCAAACCGAGGCTATATTGGCGTAAGCGTACTTACCGATACAAAGCAATAGATTTCAAACTTCCTAACCACTCGATATGTTTTTGGGAAATTCTTTTAAAAATTGTCGGGAGAAAACTACAAAATAATCCATGATCTAACCATTGATTAACAGATTAAAACTCGAATTTTTAATTTGAAAAATTAAACCCACGATATCTTTAACCGTACACCAATTCAAACTTCTCGTAGTTTTTATTTATATAGTTTGACAACAATAAAGAGTTCGCGCAAAATTGATTGGATAAACGATATTACATGAATATGAACCCTTTAAAAACTCTAAGTTGGCAAATAAGACAATTTATAAAGCAAAAATTTAGACAAAAAAAGATGATATCGGGGGAGGCCGGTTAGATCTCAAGTGGAAAGTTTTAAAACCTTAGTATAAGTTTTATTTTAATGCTTTATTTTTCGTCCATTGGGCATTCTTAATCATTTATTTTTATTTCTGTCAAAGTGACATAAGGGGAGGTTAACGAGTGTTCGAATTGTGAGTTCAAAGGATT
This sequence comes from Actinidia chinensis, assembly GCA_009663005.1. Lineage (NCBI taxonomy): Eukaryota > Viridiplantae > Streptophyta > Magnoliopsida > Ericales > Actinidiaceae > Actinidia > Actinidia chinensis. Next base: position 142,230 of record VIGQ01000087.1, on the reverse strand, counting down.
AATTTGTTCCAATTAAAAAAAATCATAGTCTAATTGTTACAAGGCAAATCCTAAGGTTAGTTTTGTATTTTTTCCAACAATGTTGTCTTGACCATGGGTAGGTAAAGCGGGGATTAGCTGACCTTCCAAAAACATAAAATTCTTAATGGAACTATATCTATATTATTATACTATTATAATACGGAGGAAACGCCTGATTGATGAATTCATCAAATTTAGTGCGGCTCAGATACTTTTATGTCTAAATTAAACCAATAAATTTAACAAAAATACCACTACATATTGCAAGTAAACGACAAATTTGGAAACCAAATTTCCGTTTCCCTATACATGCATTGTGTGCGCCACCGACTTCTATTAAATAAGATTCCGTTGATACCAACTTTTCTTGATGATTTTAAGTATATAAGTAACAAAATTAGTCAGAGTTGATTTTTTTTATTTTGTTTTTTTCTATTTATTTAGAGTTAAAGTTAAAGCATCAAAATAAAAAGTTAAAAAATTGACTTTAGGGGCGGTTGGCGTGCCGGGATGTATCAGGGGATGAGTTTAAAGGGGAATAACTTTAGAGAGAGATAACTTTTAACTTGTTTGGATACGTTTAGAATTGTGGATAAAAGTGGGGATAAAAAAGAAAATATAGAGAGAGAAATAAAAATAACCTATATATAGGATAGTAAAAAATATATATATAACAATATAAAATATTCTAATGATGTATATAGAGATATATATATACTAGGTATGAATACCTTTATATTAAATATTTATATAGTATATATACAGTTTTAATATATCAATATTATATTTTAGTTCTTTATATATATTTTTTCTTTATTCTCCACGTATCCTCTCGGATAAATTTTAACTAGAGTGAGGGTCACCTATAATTATCCGTCTCTATCCTCCAGTTGAGGAAAAGTTATACGGAACGATTTTTTTACATCCAAACGGCCGAATAAAAAAATTTAGCTGAAAAAAAAAGTTAAAAAAACGTTATCGACCCCTATCTGCCAAAGAGACTTTTTGATAAAAATTAAAAAAACTTAAATTTAAGTAGTACCAAATGAGTACAAAATGGAGCTTAAGAATGGACAAAGCGAGATCTACCAACGAGCAACTTTTAGCCCTGGCCATTCCAAAAATATGTTGCGTAACTAGTCCTCTTTGCTTGAGGCGACTGTTTTTGACCCACACACAGAAGGCACATTTTCATTAAAACTACAAAGATAAATCACAACTATAAAAATAATCATTTTGAATCAAATTTATTCGCGCTATCTACGATTGAAATTCATTTGAGTTAATTCAAACGCTGGAGATTCATCTGAATTTTTTTTTTTTTTTTAAAAAATATCACTTTCTTCTTTCAAAAAGTGTGAGTCTCACATAAATTTGATCTAATGGCAAAAAAATCTTTAAAGACGGGCAATATTGATCCATTGGATAATTATTTTAGTGGGACTCACAAAAAAATAATTAGCACACATATTTTTTTTCCTCTCATTTCTCTCAAAACTTAATATATTTTTTCAAAATTATTATATTTATAATTTGTTCTCTATTTTGTAGAATGTATATCTTCGTGGTTATATCGTATTTGAACAATTATATCTCTTATCTATTTTTAAATTGGTAAACTCTAAAAGAGACGCCTAATAATTTTTTTTTGCATAATGTCTATAAACACGAATAATTACTAGGATATATACATTGTGAAGATTAAAATTATACTAATAAGAACCAATTTCATACTACTATTCTCATCTGTGTTTCATATCGGTGTATATGTATGTTACAATGAAATCTTGATTGATTGCAATTACTTTCTTCAAAATCTTAAAAAAAAAAAAAAGGTTACTTTGCGTTGCCCTTGTTTTCGTGTTTTGGTTTGAGTTTTTTAATATGTCGGTGTCTTAATTAGCCATATGGGACTGAGAGCTGTACCCATACAATTACATGACTGACATTGGTAGTTGACTTTGATACCAAATAATACGAACCTTTAGCAAGAATTCATCCTTGAAAATAGACTTACAAAGGGAGGGTGCCTAAGAGAGTTATATTCAAGTATTTTATCTACTTCCATAATCTGCAACCAACGTCTATGGTGGCAGACTCTAGTAAACACGGACCCGATGGTAGCCCTTTTCTTTGGCGTCATAATTTTTTTTATCGTAATCAAAAATTTTGGATTTTTCTAGTTTATTTTGACAAGAGGAGTTACAAA
>VIGQ01000087.1:127500-130000 GCA_009663005.1 Actinidia chinensis | reverse complement strand
ATGAGGCGAGCTTACTAGTTGAAATTAGGTTGTGGCGTGAATTTTTTCGCTGTATCGCTTGCAGACTCCTCGTCCCTCAATCTAGGAAGAAAAAAGCCAAGTTCATTGCATTGCAAGGCAAAACCTCTCCACCTCCAGAAGGAAGCTTAAAAACCAAACCATTGCCTGATAACGTCTTGAAAAAGAAAAGTCGGATCCTAAATTCCTCTCACTTCATACCGTTCAAATTATTACCGATGATAACACATCTCCAAGTATTCATAGCAGGGATTAAAAAAAAAGGGGGTACGTCGATTGTGCATGGAAAAACTGAGGCAACTTTGTCCCAAAGTACAAGAAATAGGGTGAACTCCAAATATAGATTACCGAAATGCTACCTTCAATAGCAGTCTCCATATTGTGCATTGCGATATTATAAACTTTTTGTGTATGCCTTGTGGGTAATCCACAATGAAGTAATAATCTGTTTGCACACGGCTTATGAGCTGTGATGAATTCCAATTGGCCTATACTTAATGAATGAACCTAGTTCCGAGTCGCGCTTTTAAATGCAGAAAGACTCAAGATGTTCAGAGAGGGATCTACTGTAGGACCATAAAAAATGCACTTCAAATGTGCTGCTTTGCGTTCATTACTTTAAGGCTTCACTATGGTACGTCTTTTGTGCCTGAATGGATGTTTGGGGTTGCCGAGCAAGAAAGGAACTACCAACTTGGAATATGATCCTGTCAGAAGTAAGTAGGCTGACAGGGTCACACACTTGATTTGTCGTTGCTTGCCACTGAGCGTAATTTCACCCTACAAAGCAATCCCTTGATAGGAAAGGGAATATAAAACTCGGTAACCTATGAACAACACGGATACTTCAAAATATTGTCTCATTCATGTCGGAACACCGACACTCTTGGACACCACGTGGGACAATTGTCAACCTCCACTTGTGTGTCCCGATATTTTTATATTTTTTCTAAAGACAAAGAACTGTGTGTCCCATCTAAGACACATGGTCGCCTTCAAGGGACATAGAAGAACACACGGTGGGTACGATTTGCAATCTTCAAAATATTAGTGAGTCAAAGTAAAATTACAAAAAAGATTTTTTGTCCTAATTCTCTCCTGCTTTAACACGCATCCATTATGCCCAACAGTGGAGAAAGAGAGCGCCAAGATCAATGACGCACCGGCTGATCCTACCGACCATCTTCTCGTTCCCATATAGGTACATATAAAACAAAATAGAGGTAAAAAAAAATGGCTGGAGGCCCTATAGTTTCGTTCGTATCCTATTGGGTTGGAGATTGCCGTGGCCCACTGGCAGATGTCGCCAATCTTAAAGCACAAACTTTTAGGTAGGGGCTTGAGATATTTTTCCATATTTTCGGTTTCACAAGCGCAGATGTCTCATCTGACAGCAGCAAACTTTAGGTGCTCACGATTTTTCCATGTTTTCTCTTCCCAACAAACAAGTCTATCCATCGTCCTGTACAGAGCTTGTGTGCAATCAAACTGAAATTCAAATACAGAAAGATCTTTATCATCAAAACTCGATGGAATAGTCCTTAACCAGATTACCAACGCCAGAAACACAAAAGTGCTTTGTCCATATCAACAGCTGCAATCACAACCTCCGTATAATTTTCTATTATAGCCCTATCCCTATCATTTCTTTTGTTATGAAAGGAGCACCAATTGAGAGGTATAGATGCTAATTATACTATAAATATCACAATCCAGTAAATGGAGCATGGAAACCACAACTCATTAGCCAGATTCCATGTTTCAATACAATCCTTGGAACTATGGCTCCGTTTGGTATGCGTAAAAGCCAAGCTTTTTTATGCCTTGCTATCAAAAAGGTGCAATATTTTGACTTTTTTTGCTTTGTGGTTTTTACTTAACTACAATTAAGCAAAAAAGCAAAAGCAAAAAAGCAAAAAACCAATTTAATTGGCTTTTTATTATTTTAAATCAAAAAGCCAGAAAAAGCTAAAAAAAGCTGGTGCCAAACAGAGCCTATGTATCAAAGTTGATGTAATGTGCATTCGACCAAACAAACAATACGGAGAACAAACATAAAACAGGAGGGGGAGGGGAATTAGGATACATTTTGCAAGCTCCACGATAATAATGAAAAAGCAGGGTATCCAGAATACCTAAAGTGTACGAAATCACTTGAACGAACTACTTACATTTTTTCAATTGATTCTCCCATATCAGAGTAACGTGGTCATCAATTCAAACCTATGGAACTGTACTATCTTTAGATCTATCAACAGCCTTTGAGACCTGAAGTCTTGTTAAAATGAGACCAAAGGGTGTCTAGACAAATTCCAGACTCTGCATCCTTTTGTCCACCTCTTCAAGAGTATCGAGTTTGAGAACCACTTTATGTTCCTATAATCAGCACCTTTAATGCATGCTACACAAATACCAAAAACTGAAAGCTTCAGACAGCTGCATACAACGGAATCTTCTGAGGAGTTAAATTAGCACTGTGTGC
>VIGQ01000087.1:115000-122500 GCA_009663005.1 Actinidia chinensis | reverse complement strand
ATTGAAATCCTAATTGCGCCCTAACGCAGTGGCGCAGCAAGGAAAAATTTTAAAGAGGCAACGTTAATTTTTTTTCTGAAGTGGGGCAAATTGATTTTTTTTTTCTAAAATTATGGGCAATTTTTTTTTTTTCAAACTTGAGGGGGTCACTCACCCCCCTGGTCCCCTCCATTGAATTCGCCTCTGCCTGAAAGAGGGAAGGAGAGATGGGGGTTGTGGCAGCATCCTTCCGCGAAGAAGAGCAGAGGTGACGTTTTCTTAGTTATAGCAGAGAGAAAGATGGCTTGTGTGGCGGTCACAATGTTCGGTGTTTGCAGTGTATTGGGTGGGGGAGTGGGCTTGGCTACTTCGTTAGGGGGGTGTTTTCTAAATGGTGCTGGGAGGTTCCAGCAGACAGTGTGACGACACCCACCCTTATCCCGTGGGCCGTTAACTTAATTACCTAAATTTTTTTTTCCACCTAAATACACCGGATTTTTTCTCAATACAATCAGAGGCACTATTTTCTTCAATATTTTAATAGTCTCCAATGTTTTCTTTTTACATGTCGCCTAAATATAATTTAATACAAAAAGACAAATCTTCACGTCTTTCGCCGCTCGACCCATCTCGTACTATCCAACACCCTCGTCCTCTCTGAAATTACATATTTTTTCAAGCAGGAAGATAACACAAGATAACGTAATATGGCTCAACGAATCAATATGGCTCAACAACAATGTCAGAGTAAACACACAAATCAATAATTCATCTAAATACCCTCATACAGGTCTTTCCTGATACTTACTATTTATCGCCTCATCACAAGCTCTCTGGCTTTCCGGGTCCTTAGTGACACTATTGCGGATCCACTCAGTACATGGAGCTTTAATCCATAGCTTTTTAGCCATCAAACAATAACATCATCATATCACGATTGGCGCAACAAAATACTATGGATTTCTCAGATACGCACACACTGCTCAAGAGGATACAAAATCATCTATGTTAGAAAATACTCCGGAGTTTAGAAAGCATATGTATACCTCCTGCTTACCTAATTGAATATTAACACCATTAGATATGAAGATTAGCTCCCATCATCATCATACTAAAATTCAACCTGGATCCGACATCCCACGTTGATCTACCACCCATGTCTTTCCTTATAAAGAAATAACCCATCTAGTCACACCAAAGAATATTTCTTTCTCCCCACTCTACATCATATCCTTTCTGCCCATTCAGTGCTCTCTCTCTATTTCTTGTCTTTTTCTTTCTGCTTTCTTTCTTTCCTGCCCTCTCGTGCTCTCTTCTCGTCTGTTTCTTTCTCGACTCTTCTTCTCCCTCTTTAATTAACACATATAAACACCCACATAAACAATCATTTTAAACAACCATCATCATCACATCCTTTTTCTTTTCTCTTTTCTTTTCATTTTTTTTTCTTTTCTTCTTTTCCACAGACAACAATCTGAGAACGTCCACATCTAAAAATTTACACTTTCTTCCCTTCATCTTTTACATATTTATATACCTTATTTAAACTTAATATCCTTTACTTTTTATCCCAAGTGTTATAAATCTTTCATGATAACCCAAAATATAAAAATCGGGTTATTACAGACGTATGAAGCCAGAGATAGGGCTACGGTGGCAGATAAAACTGATAATGGTTGTCTGGAGAGGAGGGGTGTGGTGGGTGGCGCGGAGGCGGCCTTGGTGGTTTGTGGTTTGGCTAAGGGTTTGGATTGGAAGAGATGGGGGTATTTTGGGAACAAATGGGGGCGGCACTGATAATATAATGCGGAAAACTCCATATTTTGAAAGGGGTGGTCCGAGAAGTTTTTTGGTAACTGAGTCCACTGAATACAAACATTTTCCATTGTCCATCCCCAACCGCTTGGATCTCTCTCTCTCTCTCTCTCTCCTCAATGGCAACCGCAGTCATCAGAAAAACCCTAATCCATCATCCTTCCGTCGCTATCAGAACACCTATCGAACCGTCACTATCCGGTGCCATCGCCATCGCCCCGCCACAAGCCGTAGAGCCCGAATCGGACGGGGCTTTGTGTCGTCACTTCACTGTTTTCGTCAGATGGCGTCGACCAAGAGTTTCAGATCGAGAAGACGAAGGACGATAGCATCTACTGAAGGCCTCCGAAAACTCCTAGTCCGTTTTTCCGACCTCTGCGTCGTCGTCGTCGTCGTGAAAGATGCCGATGTTCGTTTCTGACGGGGTCGATAGTGGGGAAGATTCTACATCTTACACAGCATGTGACCGTACTATAGAGGCGGACGGGACGGTACCGGATAGTGTGATGCTTGATTACAGAACCCTCAAAACCCCTTCCAAGAATCCCCTCAAGTGCCCCACTCTCGCTCTCGCTAAGGCCATTGCTGCCGAGTGGGAATACCAGGTCCTCTCTTCTCTCCTTTGTGTTGTTTTATCTTGAATGGGTGTTTGAGGGTACCTTTGAATTAATTGAGTTATTTGAATTGAGTGCTTGTAGGTTACCTTTGAATTATTCCAAGTCAAGTTTTCTTATGCGAATTTCGGATTTGTGCTTGTAGTTATCTAATTTCTCATGTTTGGTATGTAGCTTCTGTTTTCTATTCTCATCTTCAGAAAACACAGAAAACAGCTTCCGAAGAGAATTTTTGTTAACGAATCAGTTATTAGAAACCACCAACTCAATTTAGTCTCTCTCTGTCTCTCTGTTTGTCCATCTCTATCTCTATCTCTATCTCTATCTCCATCGCCTGTGTGTGTGTGTGTGTGTGTGTGTGTTTTTGAATTGGGTGTTTGTGGCGGGGTACTTTGAATGTATTCGAGCTCACTTTTTTTTTTTTAATGCAGCAGATTTGGATGTTCTAATTTCCTCATGTTTGGTATGTATTTTACAATTGTTGTTAACAACAACAATTTTCAGAATCCATCCAACAGATAACTTCTTTCTTCTCCCCTCCTGTTTGTAGTTTTAAATTGGGCGTTGGTGGGTACCTTTGAATTTATTCTGGCCGAAGTTTTTATGCAATTGTTCGAATTGGTAGCTATCTAATTTGGATTGGTAGCTATCTGATTTGTCTCTTCGCTCCTGATTTTGTTATTGTTGTTCTATGCTCATTTTTTTGGGAAAACATTTTTGAATTTGTTTTTGGGAAGATTGTTTGAAAGCAACCCATTTCTTTCTTTCTACGAAACACCGAGATGATGATCTGAATTCTTCAAAACACTATTTCCCTAAAATGGGCACGATATGAAAACAGCGGTGGCATTTCTAATGTGATTGAGAGCTTTGTTTACGAATTCATTGGTTTGGCAAACAGTTTTGAAAAAGAATTTTTGTAATCAACCCATTTTTAGAGTCCACCATTAAGATATTTTTTGAATGGTTGAAATTATTCCCCTGAAATATACACCACATTGAAACCATGGGGTGTGTATTATCGTTTCGAATTAACCATTTTTTCTTTCTTTTGATTTTTGGGTTTTGTTTTTGCATTCCTCAATGTGAGTAATGGCTTTGGATTTGTAGCAATTCAGCTGGTTTACTTCTTATTAGTTTTAGCCTTTGTTTCAATTGTTATGACTGGCAATGCATGAGGGTTGATTTACTTTGGTATTCTGATTGAGCAAACAATGAATAAGACCCTTTTACCATGCCTCTGAATGAACTTGCGTGCACGGCATTGGAAAGAGTTCCACTCACTCTCGGGCCCAAATAATCCAACATCTGATGAAGAAGTTCCTCAGACTTTGTCTCTGTGTCGTGCTCCTGCAGATAATGACCTCACACTTGGTGTCCTGTATGTGGTGGTGTGTGTTTTTATACACACACATTAGCTACATGCCTAGTAATACATTTTTCAATCTTTAGATATTATTTTGATCATGAACCGTTTTCTTGAGAAAGGTATCTGTGGTAAGCTTATTTGAAGACTGAACTTGCCATCTTTCCCATGCTGGCACATCCTATTTGATTTTCATCCTATATTCCATTATTGCAATTATTTCCAATGCAGCATTATATATGTCGATCAGTTCACACTAAGTACACCCTGCATCACTTCACGTCTACAACGCTTCTGCCATCATCCACGTCTGCTGCTAATGGCTTGTGCCCACTAAAATTATGCAGAAACTTTAACTGTTGAGGCAACACAACATTGCACCCACTGTTCACTGTGCCCATGGTTAGTGGTTCTAAAAAGTGCTAAGCAGTACACGGGCTGCAGGGGGCCTAGGCCCCCTAGGGCATTTGTTTTTATTTATTTAGAGAATTAATATTTACTAAAAACATAATAAATGATCAAATATCAAATTCTTATAAAAAAAATGTGACATCAAAATAATAGAGGTTAATGTTTAATGTTTGAATAATACTAAAAGGATATAGAAATGGACATTTATAACTCTAAAATACATAGAAACAAACATGTTTTTCCTTCTTTGTAATTTTCAGCATTGTTATTACTATACGACATTACCAAAAGCATATTTCCTATTTGCCCCCATGTTACTGAAGAGTGAATTTATGGCTGCCTCATCATGGACTTTACGCACGTTTTAAATTGGGTTCCTCCATTCTTGCTAATTAATTTCTGTTCTCCTCGGGCTTTTGGAAAAATCATTGATTTTTTTTTTTTGTTTAGATTTTCCAATGCTGCTCTTCTTCGTTTATATTTGAGCTTATTTTATTAGCTTTAATCATGTTAACACCATTATTAATCCTTGATGGAGTTCTTACGAGCATTTGGTATTTGTTTTGCAGTTCAAGTAATTTTTATATTTTGGGTTCATTCACGATTAGTGAATAGCTCTCTGACTTAATATTGCAAGGTGGTCCCTATTTGGAATTTTCAAAGACCGTGGAGAAATTGATCCTCTACTAAAATGAAAATGGGTGAGGTCAGAATTTGGCTTCAAGCCTGTTGTACACTCCAAGTTTCTTTGGTGGGCAAGCAGGAGGATGGTCTGTAACTGCCATCGAGAGCCTTCTTAAGAAAACTGATGACTGTGAATTGGCAGCAATTGATTGCACTAACAGGCGTCAACAGCACACTCTTTGATTAATTTCTATTGGAATCTTTCGGGGAAGATTGGCAGATTAAAAAGGAGGCTATTGAATTGATTAACCTTGAAAGAGATTGCAGGTGCCCTTTCCGTCTATTTTTCGTTTCTCTCGACGTCAAACCATAGAAAACCGTTCAATTGTCAAAAAGAAAAAACCTCAGTTTTCTTCATTTTTTAATTGTTCAGTTAGCAGGAAACTTGTGAATTCTTAGCCGTATCTTTCCCACTAAAACTTAGTTCTGCTCTCAAAACTATCCTGCAAAAAACACAAGATTTTGCAAGAATAATATATTTCCTTTTGTCAAATAAACACCGTTTCTCCTTTTCTTTTTACTTAATTCACTTTTTCGTCCAAAATAACCTTCTTAGGTCAGCCTATGGGATGATTTATTTATCTACTTGCGCATTGACGTCTCTATAGCTGTGGCGTCCTTTTCCCTGGTCGCAAGTGTTTTCATGATTATTTTGTTTGCGTTGACCGGCTGGGTCTGGTGTAAGGTGGTCAGAGGTTGTATAGCTGATGCTCCGGGTACAAGATCGCAACAGCTGCTGTCTTCCTTGCACTTTCAAGGTAGGCCCTTGATAAGTGTATATTTTTCACTCTTGTCGTAGTAATAAATCTCAGAGCCAGCTTTTCGCTTGTTTTAATTTCGTTGTTCTGGTTTTATGGTGCATTTTTTGCATGCGGTGTCCGGTCAAGTTTTGATATTTTTATCTTAAAATCTGACGTATAGAAACCCTCTTCCTTGATAATACAGTGCATTCAGAGTGAGTGCCTGGTGAAATTGAAATTGTAATCGGTTCAGGTAAATTTGTTGTTCTGCCTGCTTTTGATGACTCTGCATGTTTATGAATATCTGTTCCTCTTCTTTCTTTTTTGGACATTGTTTTAACGGTTGTTTTTTCATAACTTCCCCCTAACATAAACTGGGCGGTTGTTGTCCCTGGATGTCATGGGAAAGAGAAGCGATGTCACACTATTGTTGCATTCTCCCACGAGAACATCACGTACTACTGTCAGCTGTAAAATCTCTGTATTCGGCATTTTTTTTGGAATTTTCCTTTTACAACCCTTTGATTAGGGTATGGTTATGTATCAAGGATGAGAGAATGGTGGGCCCTACTGTTCCATGCACCAATCTGGAGTTTTCCTATTCGTACTATGTCCGTGGGTAAATTGAAAATATAGAACAATGAAAAAAGATTAGGACTCAAACTAGAGGGACAAAAGTAAATTGGAGAGTGGACGCAGACAAAGGCAAAAACTGTAGGAAAAAAGCTGCAACAAATACGGTCATTCCTACCAAGTACATGTTATCCTTAAAAAATCCTCGCGTAGTCCCTCAAATTCATCACCAAAAAACTCTTCCACCACCCCCAACAACCCCCACCATCCCCGCCACCCCCCACATCAACATCATACTCCTGCTTCCCACCCCGCCACCACCCCCAACCAAAAATCACTTTTCCTTTGCCAGACTCGGTTCTCTCCATAACCCACAACCCCTTCCTCTCTCGAGTTTTTAGAAATTCGGATACATTGGTCTGCACAGATTAATAACTTCACAAGCACTCAAGTAAAACAATTGTGAAAAGCAGGTTCCACTGATAACTCAATCGATACTTCTCAAATAAAGAGTTCATTCATCAACTTCCACAGATCTGCTGCTAGAACCGGAACATGTTTATATTATCTCTGGTGAGAGCATCACAACCCCGACCAACAATGATAAAAACGCAAGTAAAATTTAGTCTTAAATCAATTTAACAATAGTTAACCCCAAAAATTAATAGAGTGACACAATGAAGAGAGTGTCATTGTCAAATTATAAGACATCTGATGCAGTAAGAAAGATGTTTCCAATCCTCACAAGCTTGGTAATTTCATATTTAAGCCAAGTATATTGATATGTTTCCTAAATTTAAGAGGCTTGTTGGGATATGGAACAAAATCTATACAGAACGCTGATTTAAGCCATTGTGGTCCATCCATGCCGCCATAGTCCCCCTCCAAGCGTACGGACTAAATCCTTACGGAGAGCCTAAAGCAACCCAATTGCAAAAGTTTGAAATGGGTTTCACCGGATGTCAAACAACAGGCGCGCCCAATTTGCAAATGCCAACTCGTCATAATGCCGGCAAATTTCCTATCCTGACAAAGTACAGGCTAAAAATTAACCATGAACAACTACAAACCAGCCCACTATAATCCAGAAATTTGCATTTTTATTTTTATTTTTTTTCATGTTAACGTATTTCTTCTTGAACGCACAGAAACACCATACGAACAAAAGACATACTACTTAGATTCCTCTACAAATGCGAATCAAGTAGAGTCCGACTCCTCATAGCATCGCAACAAAAAATGAGGTGCCGGACTATTTTCATGATTAAGGCGTAAAAGAGGAATATTGGAAAGTTAGGGTTTTGATATTAAAACTCAG
>VIGQ01000087.1:72500-110000 GCA_009663005.1 Actinidia chinensis | reverse complement strand
TTTGATTTTTTTATTTTTAATAATTTTTTTAATCTGTGTTGATCAAAGCGTTTTTTTTTTTTAATTTTTAAAACTTTTAATTTCTCTCTCAAGACAAACCGAAAAAGTACACGGTTTTAATCAAATGGTAAAAAAAATTTTACAAAAGCCAGCTATAAAAATCTTTAAAAAATAAAAATAGCGAGAATGAGTAAAAGTGTGGCAGTAGTTGAAGGAAACAAGTGTTCGTGTAAAATATCACATGACGGATTTATTTATCTAAAATAAAATAGAGATTAATCGCATAAAAAATAATCGATCGCATGTCTATTGATACTTTATCAATTTGATTATACAACGGATCCTCAAAAACGAAAAAGTTAGAATGTAAAACAATATTATCTCATGTCACACAGTTAGTAAAATTGTAAATATGTAGCAATTTCCATTATATTATTCAAATGAAAATGATTTTATTTGCCATCCACACAACCTCAGCCTAAATTAATCCCACCATTTCCTATTGTGTGATTTGAACTACATTTATTTTTATTTCACTCTAAAAAAATAAAAATAAAAAAGAGAGAAATGGGGAGAGGTTAGGGTTTATAAACTCCAACATGGTTTTTACAAAAAATCCCAAGGACAAAAAATTGTAGCCACACATTTTTTTTTACAACTGTTTTATACAATCGGATTCTGGTTGGACCAAGCTTCCTTAAAATTTAAGGTTTTCAAAAAGTTAGCAAATTGTGAGCTCATCCTTAATGTGCATCATTGATTTGGAATTGTTTGTTATTTTGAATGACCCGTTGAAATAATCATTCGTGGCAAAAAATCAGTTGATCGGATATTGTTGATGGATTATTTTCGAATGAGATAGTAAAATAATTTTCAAAATAAGTCTTTCATTTTCCTCGACAATGTCATTAATATGGGAAATACAATCTCTGATCAACTCAATTTTTAAATGGCGATCATCAACTATCTTACAATAGTTAGATCACTTAGATCAGAAGATTCGACGCATATCACCAAATTTTACTCAAAACTTAAATGTTTTTATGAGCCATCTTAGCATTGACTATTTTCTTAGTCATTGTTTTAATTCCAAACCCAAAAATAGTATAATGCATGTTGGACACTAATACCCTGAACATATAGATTGAATACAAAATACTCCAATTAAAACACGATCAAGTCTAGATTTAATAAACCAGCCTTATCTCCACAATGAAATAGAAAAACAAAAAAACACCACTTAAACAAACTAAAGTCTAAAAATTAAAACGACACCACTAATATTAGGCCCCATAAAATAAAACCTAAGAGAAAAGGTACTTTCAAAGCAAATTGAGCAATGAGTGTCCAAAAGATAAAATGCACCAGTTGATCCAGACGAACCCCCACCGGAGTCCGAATCCTGGTGTGAATACCTTTCACGATCATCCGCTGGACTTTCGCATGTCCAAACGCACCGACTAATGAAGTAGAAAGACCCTGAACGGTCCAGTTTGATACGTGTGCGTGTGGAAGAAGAAGCTGGGGTGGTTAGAGTGCATTCTTGTAGTCGGCCTCGGTGACCTCAGACTGAATCCTTCACCTACTTGAAAACTGAATTTACAATACAATCCAATCTTTGGTTTCATGGAATACGAGAACAATTACGCATATTGGCCCACGTCTGTACAAAATATGCATGTTGAATGTGTGTGAAGTTACAGACTTACACTTACGGATGGTGTCGCCAACACGGAACCTATTCTCAGAGGCCCAGTCGTTGTAGAAACTTGATGTCGTTCCCGCTGGGACGACCCAGCCATTGTTGTCCAAACTTGAAGCTCGTATAGGAGAGGACGCTGAGGAGATGAAAAGGCAGAGAGAGAGGACAAGTAAGAGCATCATGTAGTGAGAAGCCATTGGGGAGAGAAGAGAGAGAGAGAGAGGTGTTTTGGAGGTGTTGTGTGGTTGTGGGTTGGGGTTACTATGTAAGGGGAATTGGTGTTGCGGACGTTGTGGGGTGGATGGTGGTGGACGGGTAGTGGGAAGGGAAATTGAGCGGTTATGTAGTGAGGCTTCACTACTGGTCAATGTTCTTGTTCTGGCAGAGAGAAAGTGCAGTTGTTAGCATTGAGGTGAGGCCGTTTGCAAGGATTCAAGATCATGGGCCTAGATGAGAACTTCAATCCCCCACTAACTCATGTAATTTAGGAGGTTTTTTGGTAAACTTCCTTTTGTTTCTTTGTCCATGTTCTTTTGGAATTGGCAATGCTCCCAAAGTTTAGTTTTTATTTTACTTTTATTGTTGAAGTAAGAGATTGACAACATGGAGCAAAATTCATTAAAAACAGTGAGAGGCGTAGCCCAAAATAAGGTTCAGCGAGATCAAAAATTTACCAAGAGTTTATTCCGGCTGCGGTCATCAAAATTACTAGAAATTATGTTCAAATGGGTCAACATTGTAAAAGTTATAAAATTTTGGGGAAAATTATCATTTTTTTATAGAGTCAAAATTGTCAGAACTTAGGTTCAACGGTATCAAAATTGCCAGAACTTATATTTAATGGGTCAACATTATAAAATTTATAAATTAGGACAATTACTAATTTTTTGTGGGCGCTAAAAGTATTATGCTAAATTATATTAAGAGAATAGTGAGTGTATTTTTTTTCAGTTTTTTTATTATGTTTGGTTAATTGCCCCCACTTGCCCTAGTGTGGCTCACTCATGAAAAACAGTGATTATCACATCATCAATTCCCACATTTAATTTCACTATAACCAATTACAAGCAACGTGTAGGTATTTATTTTTTTGCTAGCGCCTAACCGAATTGGATTCAAGAGAGAGGAGAAACTAAAAATCTAGGGGTCCTAAAGTAATGGGCGGATAATATTGACCCCACTATGCATTACATGACAGTTAGTAATTTTTAGAAATGGATAGTATGGAGTTTATTACCCATATAAAGGTTTATTATTGGGACGATAAACACATGGTGCTATTGAGACTTCGTAGCGTCGTTACAATGAAATTTTTTGAATTTGGGAATAAATAGTGTTGATTATGGTACCCAACTTTTAGTAAAGTAGGACCTCATCATTGGCTAGATTAACAGCTGAATTAGAATCAACCAGAAACCATGTTCTCTTAGCGTTGGATGCAACAAATTAGTCAGAGATTACAATTGTTGTAGACAATCTTAGCACCAAATTGAGGGAATATATACACAATACTTTGAGATCATGAGTTTAAAAATATTCTCCTAATTTTTTTTAGTCTGTAAAATTACAGTTTGTGACTATTTTTTTTTTGAAAATTTTTAACTAATTTAATTTTTTAAGTTTTTTTGTATAATTGTTAAAGGTTTAATTAAAATTTTATATTTTTCTCATTCCTCTTGTCACAAGGGATTAGATACTCAAATTTTTTATCTAGTTAAAAAAAATCCACAGAGAAGAAAAGATTTAACACAAAATAGTTTAAATTTTTGTCTCTAATGGTTTTTTTCATTCCTCAAATTGAATAATTTTTTAAAAAAAAAATCATTTTCAATTCATCTTGTTAAGAAAAACCAAAAATATAAAAATTTAATTACATGAAAAAAACTTGAAAACCAAAAGTGCAAAAAATTCAAAAAAGGCTATGGCTTGTAACTTAAACCCTCAGTCCCACAAAATCATAAACTTTTGTTTGGGTTCATTTTTCAGAATCAATTTTGCAAAATAAAATTTTTCAAAAAATTATTTTTGAAATAAAATATTCATCATCCATGGTTATTCATTTCTATAAGAAATAATTTTTTAGAATTTAAATACGTGGTTTTTTCAATGCTTTCCCCCCCTTTTATAAATAATGTTTTTTTAATAAAAAAATTAATCACAAAACAACTTTAACTAACAACTTTATAAAATTGTCAACCAACCAGTTTTTTTTAAAAAAAAACTATTATGCCAAAATTAATTTTATAACACACACAAAACACAATATTTTTCTGTTCCAGCGAATCAGACACACTGTCTTGCCCACCATCCATATGTTTTCCTGAAGTATTATTTGTACTTGGAGGATTGAATTGTGCTGACCAAGATCAACCCAGTCTAATCAAACCAATTCTTAATTTATTTAATTTTTTTTGTTCCTGTTTTTTCCAAGTTTGATTAAATTGAAAATTGAAAAATTCGTAAAAGAAACATAAATTAAATTTTTCTATTTTTTTTACCATAAAGAAACAGTTCTGTTTTGTTCAATTTTCAAATAAAGTTTTACAGAATATTGGTATAAAATATTTTTGAGAGCTAGAAAATCCTGGTTTCATTCATAATTTTTTTATTTTTTATTAAAATTATGTTTTTACTGAAAATTTTGAAAAATTTTTAAGACATCTTATAACATTTTTTAAAAATGCTGGATTTTGGAAGAATTCCATGGATACACTAATGAACAGAGAAAAAATATTATATATGGTTATCTCCCAATTTTTTGGTGAAGCCTGATGGGTTCGGTCTGGTCCGCATACTCCCATAAAGGAATGGGTCACTCAGGTATCATGATTGCACTCTCGATGCTGGGGGAGGAAGAGGAAGAACATAGCAAGAGGATGTGAGTCAACTCTTTTAACGTTTGTAGTATTAATCGAATTTTAAAAATGTTGGAAAAAATCAAAGAGCTGAGGCTTTTCGATTTCTTTTTGATAAATAGTTGGAGTTAAATCTTCTTAATGTGTCATTTAAAACATATAAAGTTTGATTAAATGAACAAAAGAATGAAGGAAAAAAATTGTCCTTCAAAATGACCTAATTTGTATTAGCTAAACATAGTATAAAACACTCTTCTCCCACTCTCCCACATTGATTGCGGAAGAGGAGTGAGATGGCTACACAAAGCTTAAGGTGGTAACCTCGTAAAGTTTTTACAGGGGGTAAATTCTCTCCCGTGAAGCTCAATTTTTTACTAACAACAACACCCCCCTGTCCCGGGCTCGAGTCGAGAGCTGTGGACTGGACTTAAGTTTTCTGGGCCTTGAACTCCACACCTCAAGGTCATTACTGTCCCTTAAAGAGACAACATCCGCACTCACACACGAAAAGAAACCAATTTACTTAGGACTTTGTGTAACACATAAATTCATCAGCAATTTTTCTCCGCCACCAACGTTTTTGTTTGACATATTAGATTTCTTTCTTCTTCAATTTCTTTTCTCACATATTTCGATGGCTTCATCGATGTTCCCTTTATGAAACGGACAGCTTCTTGAAATTTTCAGAAATGTCAACATACTAATCTTTTTGTAAATTAGATTAAACGGCACAAAGCCCGTCTAAGAATCACCTGATAATAATACACCACCAACAGCACACCAAATGGATATATCAACACCACAATCCAAATTTCTATAACGATATAGTTCTGTTGGTAATTTTTAAAATCCACGCTTTTTTGTAAGTTTGCTAACCAAAATGCCAAAATTTTTACTTTTTTTGCTTTTATAATATCTTAGTTTTAACAAAACTAAGCAAAAAGCAAAATCAAAAAATAAAAAAAGCAAACTCTTATTGCTTTTTTGCTTGTATTTAACCAAAAAATTTAAAAAAAAAACTTAAAAAAACGGTGTCAAACGGAGCATAATATATAACACAAATACATCGGACCTGTAATACCAACACGGAATTTTAATTTTGTTTCCAAACGATGGTTTTCTAAATCCTCCATAAGCAAGTGATAAAACCATCACTTTCGACGATGAATTTGTTGGCTCAATAAAAATATTTAAAAAACAATGTTTTTCAACAAGAACACGCAGATTCCCATGTATTGGAATAGAATCAATCATCCTGTGGAGAAAGGTTGATTCTATTTTGGACCCAAAATATTTCTCTCTAGCCCCCAATTTCTCTCTGTACTCATTTACAAAAAAAATAAATTTTTATAGGTTTTTTCCCTACACGTTTATAATCCCAAAAACCCAGTTCTCAACCTAACCCTAAACCCTAAAATTTTCGTGCAAACATTTTCTCTCCACAACCACACCGTACTGACTATCTTCCCCCCAACCATTCGCAATTATCTACTCTTTTACTTTGATTTCGGCATGACATCACCCGCACCACAAAATAAAACAAACTTTTTCCTACCAATTTTTAACCCATAATCTATTTACCATTAAGGACAAATCCGAAAATTCAACCATTAAAGCTTTCCTCTCCTCCACTATCATGAGCTTGGACGGCAGTCCTCCACCGCCACAACTCACTCTACGATGCCAGAGACAACAAACAACAACTAAATTAACATATACCTACCCTGAGTATTGTCAAACACAGTTAACCCTTGAGGTTAAAAATCCACCTAACCCCTCTGCATTATTAAAGTGTATTTGTCAAAGTGTCCTTTTAACCGTCAACAGACGTGCCTACTATTACTTTTTTACCCTGCCTTATTAAACTATGCAGGAAATGAAAAAAAAATAAAACAATATAATATCCATGGCACTCAACCCTCACCTATCAAACCTACCACCACCATTGCCCCAATCAACCATGTCCTCAGCCAACCGGACAATCTCACTCAACGACACAAATTGTCTCATACTCCTTTGCACCCGTGCGGAGGCCGAAAAAATTTTAGAGGGGCATTTAATAATTTTTTGAGGGGGGGCAAATTTTGGAAAAAATTTCTAAAACTATAGTGAATTTTTTTTTTTTTCAAACTTGAATGGGACAGGTTTCCCCCTCTGGGCGCCATGTGCCGCCACCCTTGTTTAAGCAACGCGATCTACCACTGTCACCCTTGCCACCTATAGCCACACAACCACCACCACCATCAACCCAATGTCCCCAGCCCATCTCGCACCACCTCCTCTTCATTGACACCAACCATATTGAAATACGACATTACCCATCTAATATATACATCTGTATGTTTGTATCTATGTGATGGAACAAACCAAAATATGAACCATCAGCATCTAGAATATATTTTTTATTACCAGCCAATTTGGTTCGCCTCCTTCTCTCTCTCTCTCCTCCCTCTTCATCTCTCTCTCTCTATATAATCTATATATATATATATATATATATATATATATTATATATATATATATATATTTACATGTATCTACGTAGAGGCATGTATGGAACCCAAATTCACCCAATCTGTATCTAATATGGCTTTTATAGGCCCCAATTTCGCTCGTCGTCTCTCTCTATATATATATATGCGCGCGCACACAGATTTTAGCATGTTGGAACCCAAAATTGCAGATACCCAATCAAATCTAGTAATGGGTCTATATTGCCCTCCAACCTCTCATCTCTCTCTCTCTCTCTCTCTCAGAGCCAAGCTGTACTCAACTAACCAACTCTAAAAATGCAATCACAAATGTTTAGCAATGTGTATTGTTTTTCTTCTTAAAACTTAACCCGAAAGTTTCAAATAAAAATTGTAGAATTTTTAAACAGACCAGTAAAAGAAGAAGAAAAACCTCAATAATAATTAAAATTACAGAATTATTACGACCAGAATTTTAATATGCTGATGCCTGAATTAATTCAGTTGTTCTAAGTCACGTTGACGACCCGCCCTTGTTACTCACGGAATATGCCGTACGACTCCTCCCAGGAAAACAACAACTTCGATCTTCGATATATTACTAACTCCAACTCATAATATCACGGCGGAACCTTTAATTGTTTTTCTCTCTCTCTCTAAAAAATGTATACTAATGCAGCAATGATGTTTATGCACTAACAAACACTTTCAATCTCTTATTTTTTTAATCCATCATAATGATGATGATCATGAGTTTAAATAAGTTCTCTGCACCTCTTAGAAGAGTGCATGGGGTGCCTTTTGGATGTCACACATCTTATAAGATGCATAGCACCCTCGGGCCAGAAAACACACCATTTGGTATATTTTCTTAAATATTGTGACCCTTTTTTTAAGGAAAGAAAAAGTCGGAAAGAAAGTGAATTTTGCCTTTGTAATTTTGAGAAAACAATTTCTCATTCAAAATTGACCCAAATTCTACAATCCCCCCCACATGACTGGATTGATTGGGTATAGATGGCAATGAAATGCACATCCTAAGAAGAGAGAAATGGAGAATTTAACGCATCCGAGAGGTAGCTTTCGCCTTGAAACCTGCCTTAGTACATACTTATCGGATTTACTCGCCAAACGTGGAACTGACCCCTTGAACTGTCCAGCTTTGAGTGTAAAACCAATACACATATGCACACGATAACCCTCCGAACACTTTTGGTTTCTCAGTGGTTTGTGGTTCATTTGGCCCTGAAGAACACCCTGGTTTTCATGAGTGCTCTAGAGAATTCAGCCCAAATTCTCATAGGAACGGCCCCAATCCACACTCATATAGGTGTATCCTTGTTAAGAGTACTCTACAATTACACCCAACTTAATCTTTGAAGAACAAAAGGTGTCCTTAAAAGTTATACTTTAGCCTAAATACGCATACAGACAACACTTGTTACTTACTTCATAGGAACAGTTTTCAAAAGGTTTTAACCCTTTTTCTACCACATGGGCTTATACCACTAGTAACAACTTGTTTAGTTTTCCCTTTTGAACCTAGATCTTGGATCCTCCAGTCAACTATGTTGGTTTTCCCTATGGGCACTCTTTTGACTAGAGGCTTTATCCCATTCCCCTCAAGATTTTATCAACTTGCTCTCTCGAATTAAACCTTTTGTAAGTGGATCCACAATGTTATCCTTAGATTTTACATAATTATAGAAATACACCGATAGAGAGAAGTTTGTTTGAATGATATGTTCGACCGACGAATATCTCGACTTACTATTATACAAGATTACTTTGTGCCCTTGCAATTGCTGATTGACTATCACACAATGTCTACACACACAGCAGGCACAGGTTTTGACCAATTTAGAATATCCTCTAAAATTGTCTAATCCATTCAGCCTCTTTCTCCGGCTTTGGTCTAGAGCAATAAACTCTTGCTTTCCTCTGCTTCCATAGTAGAATCTGTTCAATGCATGTTTGTTAGAGGATTTTTTCAGATACTACAAAAACAATAACACTGACAAAACACACTACACAAACAAGCACTCCAATAGTGAAGACATAACCCTTGTGGATTTAGAGTCTTGAGAGTTTGAGATCCAATTTTGCATCACAATATCCCTCAGATACTGCAGGATATCCAGAAGAAATAATCCATAATTTTAATGTATATCTAAGATAACCTTATAACTCGAATTATTGCCTTCCAATGATTATCCCCAGGATTACTACTATAAATCTACTACCGCATAGCAATTCGGTCTTGTACAATTCATTAAACGTACATTAGACTGCCTGTTCCTTGAGTATAAACATTGTATACTATTTCTCCAGTATTTCTTTATTAGATGTAAGGTTACATCTATCGGAATGTTTTGTTTTTTTCTCCCCATCCTTGTCCAATTTCTCTACAAATTTTATTATTCCGTAATGTGTTGTGACAAGAATATCCCTTCAGTGTTCTTTCGATTTTAATTCCGAAATTACATTCAAACACCAAGAATCTTTCATGTCAAAATTTGTGATATTAAAAGATTTTTAGTAATATGGAGTATGTAATATTCTTCCCAATTAATTAACAATCATCTCATACAAACAATAATGCATATCCCTTTTCAGTAATTTGACATACACGCATTTTGTACTTCATTGATTTTTGACATCATTTGAAATCATGACATTGTCAATTTTTCGTGCCATTGTTTGGTGCTTGTTGTAAGCCATACCAGGAGCTTTGAAAACTCTCGGTTGCTCCATGTAAATTTCTTCTCCGAATTCCCCATAGGAGGCTGCGCTGGACATATCCATTTGATGAATTTCCAATTTGTTTATGCAGCAAATCTATTTACATCTAATGGGTATTTCTTTAACAGAGAGGAAGTATCGAAATAATCGAGTCCCTCTTTTGTCTATAGCCTTTACTACCAGTCTCGCCTTATACTTATCTAGAGACCCATCAACTTTACTTCCTTTTAAAAAAATTCACTTATAGCCAAATGGTTTTATTTCCAGGAGGAAGATCCACCAATTTTCAAGTATGATTTTTGGAGAATTGATTCATTTCACTATTAACCACCTACCACCTTATCACGTTCTTTACCTCTTCTTTCCATGGAGGTGTCTCTGGAACCAAGACATCGCGCTTTAAAGTTTTGCGGCTCACTGTTCCATAAGATAAGTTATGAAATCTGGAACCACAAGACTTAGTAATTTTGCTCTTTTAACTCTTTTGTCTTAGTAGTCCTCTTTCGGTGATGTGTTTGAATCATCTAATCTCCTCATGAAGATCTTTTTTGGATGAATTCATTTCTCTTACTTCTTTGTAAAGGAATACTTTTCAAAAAATATGCAGTTCGTGACTCTATGATAGTAATCTCATGTATACTAGAATTTTCCGTTTTGTACGAAAAATCTATATGCACTACAATTTTGTCATTCATAAAATACAATCCAAATCCACCGTTTTTAGGACCATCCTAACTTTAATTAGGACAGGATAATAACCTTTAGCAAGACACCCAACACTTGAAGTACATTTGAAGGACGGCTCTCTTCCTTTTCATAACTCCCGGGAAGTCTATCTAATTCTTAATGATGGGTATCTATTTAAGAATATGATTCGCGTTTAAAACCCGCTTCCCCCACAAGTTCTCTGTGAAAGTCCAGATTATCAATAAATCATTCACATTTCTTTTAAGTTCTATTTTTTCTTTCGGCAATTCCATTGGATTGGGGAATATGGTGGCAGTCGTTTGGTGTAATAAATACCATTTTCCTGCACATATTCTTTAAATGGTACGCATCTTCATCCACCTCTATCATTCTTAGAAACTTTAATCTTTTTACTTAATTGATTTTCTACTTCGCTTTTGAAAACTTAAAAATTTTCAAATCGCCCGCCTTATCTTTACTTCTCATTAAGTAAAAATCACAAAATCTTAGTACAATTATCGATAAAGTTTATAAAACATCTTTATCGGTCTTTTTTGTACTAATTTTAAAAATCACAACATATTGGTGTGAATTAAACTCAAAGATTCTTTGACCTTTCTAACCCGAAAGAAAATTAAGTTTTTACTTAATTTGCTTCTACATATATTTTAACATTTATCCACTTTTAATCAAATTTAATTTGAACAAATAATTTAATTCATATCTTCATATATACATAATGTCAATTTTTCTTGGACGAAATGTCATCACATATTTTTTTCAAATAAATAACTAATTTGCAAGCACATAACAATAGTTTGTTTGGGAAATAACCTCCATCTAAGCCGAGCCATGATGATTTTGGCTAAAAACCATCCAAAATTGCGAGTGTTCTATTTATTAGACACCCAATTCATGTTGATACACAATACACTCCATGAGTCTCGTCGGCTAGCAACCAACCATTACATTTTGACATTTAAAAAATACAAGAGCTCATGTGGTATACAGAAACCATCTTCACAACACCCTTTGGCTTTTGTAGTTCATTGTCAACCATCACATCTATGGGTTTAAACGTGTAACCATTATAACTGCTTACCAATTTAAATTGGTTATAAGATAGTAATTATGGTAATTTTAGTAGTGTAGAGCATTTCATCTCATTTTTTTAATAATAAATTTTTTTTTAAATTCAACAAAAAAAAAAAATATATTAAAATATACATTTTTTTCCAAATAACTATTTTTAATCAAATATCTGATAACACAATTAATTCAAATTCCAAGCTTTGCAATTTTCTCAATTCAAAGAAAAGCCCCAATAAATCATGAATTCGAATATTTCACCTTCACATATATATGGTGATTTTTCACATAGATATAATAAAATAAAACAGTCACTTGGACTTCCAATATCAATAGTCCTCTCCATGCTGATGACCAAGACTGCCAACCGCTTTGGTCGGGAGAATTGCTCCACACCACAAGCACTAATATGCCCAGATCGCTCTGGAATTTTCTTTCAAATACATTGTAATCCATGTAATGCATGCAAAGGAATATGTTCAATTATCAACAAATATGCCAGGGCAAACCTGGGCGCTACTCCCAACCGCACTGTTCGAATTTTCAATGTTAATACTGCAATTAATAAATATTAGTATTATAGCCATAGATTTCAAAAAGGATTAGAATGACTATGTCATGCATTTCGGAACATCACCAACCAGAACTCTACCCCATCTTTGTTTTTTTCTCTTAAAAACAGTGATTCACAACCAACTATTACACATAAAAAAAATAATGAGAGAGATTCAATTCAAACATCATTAGTAATTTTTTTTTTTCTTAACATTTTATATTTACCGTATCCGTAGCGGTTAACTGTTTGGACCGTTCATTTTTGGTGAGAATCACTTTTGTCAGTTACAACACACGTTTTCATATTCCAATTTAATTATAAATAAACTATCTGCATAAATAAACTTACATTATTTTTGCCTACCGACTCATCATCTCTGTATTAACCACCCAATTAAAATTACTATTCTATTGTGTCCAGAATAAAATTATAGAGAAAAATAATTCAAGATGTTTATCATTCAAAGTAGTATCAATTAAATATTTGATTTTACAAAGAATTGTTAGAAATGTAACACCACTAAAATTTGTCAAACGATGTAGATATAAGAAATAATTTTCTTTTCAAGAACCAAAATAAAAATATCCATACTACAACTGATAATCCTTTCAGCCAAGAAAACATAACACAGTAGAATAAAGGTATTACCTTGCATTTTCATGCGGTGAAACCTTGCCATATCAGACTTTTAAAATCCTTCGGTATAAGCATTATATCCATAAATCAAATATATATTTTTTTTCCTTTATTTGTAGTTGTCTACCAACCAAACATATAAAATTCTTTAACCATTCACACGGATTGCTGAAACAAACACACATCCCAAGATACGCAAAACGAAACAATCGTTATAAACAGAGTCCAATCGACTTCAGCATATAAATGTTTGAAATTTTCTTACAGTGACCAAACAAAGTTAATTTTAAAATTGTATTAACTGCCACCAACGGTCAAAAAATCTATCCATTAACTTTTGATAGAATATATAAAATCTGTTAATAAAAGATAGACAACAACATATCTGACCAACCGATCAACCATTTTTTTTTTTAAACTACTTCTTAAGATTGTAATTTGAATAGAATTGATAAACTTTTCCAAGCGAATAATAATAATAGAAACTTTCTGATTTGAAAAACAAATGCTAAGTAAATCAATGACTTAAGATTGTTAGAAAATGTGTATTGGTTTTTCTTAAAACATTAATCAGAAAGTTTCAAATAAGAAATGTCGAATTTTTTAAAACGAAAGCAGAAGATAAGACAAGAACATAAATATAATTAAAACTTACAGAATTAATAAGGAACAGAAATTTAATACGCTGGGCCTTTGAATTAGATTCAGTGTCTTAAGTCGTTGACGACCCCCTTGGCTACTCACGGAATGCCGTACGATACCAGGATACAAAAGCTTCGATCTTCGGATAAGTAAGTCTCCAAATCAGAAGATCACGGCGGAACCTTTAAGGTTTTCTCTCTCTCTCTAAAAAATATAGACTAATGCAGATGATGTTATGCATACAACTTGCAATATCTATTTTTTTAATCTATCATAAATGTGGAATGATCATGAGTTTTTAAATAGAAGTTATTGACCTCTTAGAAGAGGCCATGGGCCTTTTGGATGGGTCACAAATCTTAGAAGAGGCATAAGCACCCATCGGCAGAAGCACCATTTGGTATAGTTCTTAAATATTGTGACCATTTTTAGGAAAGAAAAATTCAGGAAAGAACGGGTAATTTCCATTGTAATTGAGAAAGAAACAATTTCTCATTCAAATTGACCCAAATTCTAACAAATGGAAATCCACAGCGTGAGTTGTTAATGCTTTTCTGATTGGTGCCTTCTCATAGGTTCAACATTGCATTATTATTTGCGAGCCACCTCCAAATAATGGATTAAATCTCTTTGGAAAGTCAATGAATGAGTTTTAGCTTGGTTGGGTTAGGGTTTGCAAAGTGAATGGGTTGTTCCTTCAGTGTGGTCTTGAGCTCATTTGTGGGTGAGAAGAGAAGAATTAATGAGAGGAAATTAGAATATAATAAGTGAGGGCAACTTCGGATTAGAGGATTGATAAATGATGACATCCTATTCAGTTGGATTGCCCTAGTGTTTTGACTAACGGGGGGGACAAAATTTGTTATTCGAATATAAACATGCAGGGGGGTTGCATTGTAATCTTATGCAAATCAGGGTTTAACCTGTATTCACCTATAGATTAATATAGGTATTAAAAAAAAAACAGGAAGTTTTTTATTCCATTAAAGATGAATAATAAGGGACACCATATGAATTATGATTAAGATTACTTTCCATTTGAAATATAAATATTTTATATTATTTTTTTAAAAGGAAAGGCAACAAACTTTATTAAGAGACAGCTAATACTTTTTATATAAGATGAACTTTAATTTATTTTATGCTATTTTAAAAAAGGAAGTGAATGGAAAGTCTCTATAATAATATATATATAGTAATAATACACACATAGATATACGCATATATAATTAGGATTGCCCCAACGGCCAATTAAAACTCTACAGCTAAAAATGTTGTGATTTCTTGGAATCCTATGCAGACTCTTGAGCCCAATTTCAAGAGATAGCCGAAGAATTTGAGTTGATGGAATGGGACAAACTAGAGGCAGGGTAGTTTAGGGGGGAGGGCTAGGGGCAGCATGGAAGGGGGGCTGTGAAGAGTGGGGAGAATGATGGGGATACTAGGGTGTGGATGAAGTAGGCTGGAAGGGGGTGATGAGAGCTTGAGGCTGAGGGGAATTGGGCAATTTTGGGGGGAAGGCCGGCAGAGGGAGGTTGTTGGTGGAGCGTGGGTGGTGGCATGATAGTGTGTGTACAAAGATATTAGGTTACGTTAGTATTAAGTTTCTGATGAGGGTATTTGGGGGTGTTAAGTTTGGGTTTTTTTTTTTTTTTTTGGTTAATAAGGGTTTTGAAGAGAAAAAATAAACAAAAATTCAAATTTTCTTACATGAGTATAATGAGAAAAACTCGGATGATAGAGAGAAATATTTTGGTCTACAACAGAATCACTGAGGAGATAAAGGAGAAAGGATGTGCAAGTCCCGTTTCGAAGTAGAGTGATATATTTATTTGTGCATGTATATGTTTTTAATTCATTTTCATCATAAAGAAAATTATTTTGAAAATAAATTCATTATACGCAAAATCATAAGAGAAATATTTTTTGAGAAGATATGTATTTAACTATTATGTAAAGAATTATTTTATGCAAAAATAATTAATTTTGATTAGCCAAAGACTAAAATCATATTTCACACAAATATCATAATCAAAAAATACCATTTCAAATTGAATTAATCAAAAGCATATATTTCTAAAATATAAATGTAATTTTGTTATCGTATCAAAATGTTTTCAAAATATATGTTGGTATTATATGCAAAAATATATTTCTGTTTTTTAAAAATAATTCAATTTCTAAACCAAAAAAAATTCTTAGTTTTTGAAATTGCATACATTTAGTCATCAAAGACAAATTTGTATTTAATTAGTTTACAAAAAATGTCAAATAATACCATGATCATCAATTCACACCAAGTTAATGTTCCTTGAGGAAGAAGCATGACTCATAAAGCATAAATGATACTGATGATTGAATACACACATACCTCATTTAAGTTAAGAAGATATTGACTGCTTGTGAAAGTTTTGAGCAACTCTTCAAACAACTTCCCCCGAAGGTACAAGACCCGAGCTCTTCGATTGAAAGAATTGAATAATCAACATCATCATTGCATGATATAAATTTTCCATCTTTTGCATATATAAAATGTTACTTTTATTGGCTTCTACAATCACCAACTTCTCACAACCACACAAGTCCTTGAAATAGTTGTTGAACTAGAAAGTTGATTTAGCCCCCGAGGAAGTGGACAACTCCATAAGCCAAAATGATGTTGAATTAACAAATTACCTCCCTTCGGAGATGACCACCTCATGATAACGTTTTCTGGAGCTCCTTCACCACAGGTCTCAATGCCTCAGAGATCTAAGTGAAAGAATTGAATATTAACAATCATCAGTAGTGAAATATTTAAATGTGTATTTAAAAACTTCTTACAATTTCGTTAGCTTCTATGATCAACACCACTTCTGTCTCTGCACCATTACAACAAGTCCTTCAAACTAGAGAAGTTTAAAAAAATTCTCGAAATCATAAATAGTGATCCATATTGAGCAGAGACTGATAATTACGTGTTTCATGTCACCGTATGTTGCAATTCGAGATTGCCTTCTTGTCAACTTCTAAATCCTTCTCATCCTTCTACTTTTTGCCACCCGATTGGATGTGTTGCGGACATTATTGCCAGTATGGTTTTAATTACGCAACTTCCTTAAAGCAGAATCATTCCAACAAGTCCATAAGAAGTGATCCCATATTTTTCATCACCTCAGGTACAGAGACTCAAAGAATCTTGAACAATTGCTCCTGCTGAACAATTTCCACCGTTAAAAAGATTATGTAATTTCTTTGGCGTGTTGGATTAAGGATTTAGTGAAAAAAAAAAACGAAAATCCAAAAATTGAGGACCACGGTGCAGAACCTTTTGCTCCATTAGCTTCTCCCTTGTTAAATCTTGATAAAAATACAGCCTTCTGTCCTATCCAAGTTCAAATACTATCCGACAAATAAGCCCCCCTTAGTTACTATTTTCATCTTCGTACAGATACATATGGTGTTGAAAACTTGATGGAGAGCAACTTTGACTGACTTCTATTATGGCCAGGAAGTGGCCTCAAAAGTTACACTATATTTTGTGAGGAATGCAAAGTACAGAGAACGATCTCGAGTTGTACTCTCTGACTGGGTTAAAATATAATGTAATGAATAAATATGAAAGAAAGAAACATGAAAATTCGAAGTCACAGGAGAACTCACAAGACTTCACCCCCCATAGTACAAGGACTATGAATAAATGTTAGACCCCAGCTCCATTGTATATTTAATTATATCATACCACGGGGCCAGTGCTTTCCACCTCTAACTCTTTTCATTTCCTCTGACTTAAGTTTTTCCACTTTTTGAGCTTACGTACCCCTCTCTCTTTCGTCAATCTAGAACAAAACACCGCACTCCATTTCTTACAGTTTTGTCAGGTAACAACCACAGAAGTAAAAAAAAAATATGTGAAATAAAGAGAGGCAACTCATGGTAAAACAGTCATTTGCAAAATACATAGAGGTACCATATCATCTCCGTTTCCAATCTTTGCATTTTTACCTCTTCAGAATTTCATCTCCAAGAGATATCTCAATCTAGTTTAGAAGGATATCCTGCCGCCAGTATCTTGGCTGTTATTCCATGAAACCTTCATTTCATTTATCTTGATGCTAAAATCCATATTGTTAGAACCATCACAGGGGCCAACATTTTGCAACACCACAAATTGACCCTTGCATTAATGTGCATTTACAAAAAAGAAAAAGAAAAAAAAACTGGAACTTACAATATTAAGGAAGTTTATCTAAAGGAAATATAGTGCACATACGAGGTTGAATCAGAGCTTGCTGCTTAATCTGCAGAGAAGTTTTTTTACATCAATAATAAGCGAAAAAATGACAAAACACTGGATGAAACTCATAGAAAAGAACAGGACGATGATCAAACAACTATTCTCTGGCCACTTTGCATGCGTCTGCAACTTCTTGCTTCCAGTGGGTTATATGATCAATACATTAGATTGAATACTCTTTTGCACATTATCCCCCACTGATGAACATATTACAAAGAATTTTTCATTCATCAATAATCGAATGAACTCATTCTTGTTATACAGATAACTTGAATAATGGTGTTTCCTCTACTTAGTTCTCTCCCCTGCCTGGTTTTTTTTGTAAGTTTGACAGCACTGGAATATTTTTGGGTTCTAAGGGCCTTTGATTTGTTTGGTCAATGCATCGGACTTCCATTTACATCATCATCGAGACTGCCGGTGTAGAACTGGACCCATATTTTCCACTGCAGCTCCGTCCATGAGTACTTGACCAAAAGTAGACAACCCATTCTGGGAAGACAAGTTACTTTCAGTAGGTTACCACCGAGATGCCGTTGTAGAACTTGGACCATCTTTTTCCACTGTAGCTCGTCCCTGAGTACTTGATCCAACAGTAGATGGGGGGCGGGGGGGGGGGGGGGGGGACCCTCATTAGTGGAAGACAAGTTACTTTCAGCATTTACCAACGAGATGAGCCTTCCTATGTTGAATGTTGTTCACAGTATGAGCACCCTGCCTTGTAAATTATAAGAACTGCACAATGATTCCATGGAAAAACAAACAAAAGTGTATGACTAGAACGGTTACGCTATGTTTTGTAGGGATTATGGAAAATGAAGACAAGGGGAGAGACAGGGAAGTGGTCCGCATAGAATGAATACAAGGAATAGTAGAAGGACGTGTGATATTGTTTTAAATTAAAGAAAACCCATTGATTAACTTCACATTTTTTATGAGGTGAGATAGCTTTCCATCCCCCTCTTCCTCTGTGTGGGTATATTGGAATATGGCCCAAGGCGACCTCCGACTTGTAACTTATCTTTCCTCCTTCCCTCTTCCTGAAACTCAGACCATAGAAAGTTTTTCCATTCCCTTCCCCTTTTATTAGTATATCAAAATGGTGTTGCAAACTAACTTAGCATAATATTGACTGGTATTACATGTGGTTCATTTCACTAAAGTTTTATCAGCATAACAAGGCTATCGGTTTCCAAGATTAGTCACAGAATATTTTCTACAAAATTAGAAGAATCAACTATAAACATCAACAGGCTATCATTTCCCAAGATTATCCAGATATATTCACACAATTAATGAGAAATCAACTATATATCAAAAGGCTAGCACTGAATAAAGACTCTCATAGACTATTACAAATCGAATACATTTATAAGCCATCAATGCCACTAATAAGCCTTACCAAACTACCTAAAATCAGACCACGCTGGGTCACAAAACGTCTAAGAAAACCCTATTTACCTTTGGTCCACTTGTCCTGCTGTAAAGGCCTTGCAACATGATAGATAAGATGTCCAACCAGGTGAGGGATTACGTGAAGGATAGAAATTGATCCCAAACTGGCACCATAGTTTGTAGGCAACAGATTCGATGGCAGCATGAGATGAGATGTTTCCTTTGCGAATAGAGGGCCAGAAATAAAAATAGAGCCACATGAAGACAAGCTTGGACAGCATATGTAAATATGCTTATATTGCCCTCCTGACAAAAAATTGCGAGGATGATTACGAGTCGCAATAAAATAACTAATATTGGGCACTATCATACTCTGTCAAGAAGAATATTGTTTTAATTCCTAGCCACTTTTCAAATATGATGAAATTAGACGTGCCTATGTTTTGGAAAGCATTTTCCCTCAAATTCGCTAGGTATTAAGGAAAATGTGTTTTAAAATACAAAGTGAAAATTTTATTTTACTTCATGGTTGTTCCTGGTGCCTTACAAGGTTTCGCAAAACTAGCATTTCCAACTCATCTACAGGTAAAAGTTTTGTCCAAATTAACAATGTTTCGAGAATAAGGCATGAAAAAGAAGTCTGTTAAGCATTAATGATACAAAAAACCATATATCCTTATCTTTTCAGTCTTCTTTTAAAAAAATCTAAATATAACCTTACCCTAATCCTAACAAATGGAAAATAAGACATCCACCATTTCCCTCCTCCCAAGATCAAGACACGCCTGGCAAGCAACCCACAGACCGGATCCAAAAGCCCCTGAAGCCACCCTCTAAACCACCACGACCTTCCCCGCAACATCTGCAATTAAAATGCCTCGCTAGATAAATGAATCAAATGAAGT
This sequence comes from Actinidia chinensis, assembly GCA_009663005.1. Taxonomy (NCBI): domain Eukaryota; kingdom Viridiplantae; phylum Streptophyta; class Magnoliopsida; order Ericales; family Actinidiaceae; genus Actinidia; species Actinidia chinensis. Next base: position 90,044 of record VIGQ01000087.1, on the reverse strand, counting down.
AATAAAACAGAAAAGAAAACGCAATCACGAAAGGACAGGAAGAACACCCCACCATCTCACTTCATTCCTCCTGGGACATGCCTGCCAGCACCCACACAGCCATTGCAGCCCCCAAGAGCCACCCCCGAAACCACTGCCACTGCAGAAAGCAACCTCTGCACTTATCAGGGTCTCACTGGATTAAAATAATAATGAGGCATTTAAACAAAGAAAGAAACCGCAATCACGAGGAAAGGAAGACACAGCCACCATCTCCTTCCTCCCCTGACATGCCTGGCAGCACCCACACACCATCGCAGCACCCAGGAGCCACCCTCGAAACCACCGCCACCTTTAGCAGCAACCTCTGCAATTAAAAGTGGTCTCACTGACTGCCCGGAAAACACCCACCCACACCAGCAGCCTCGAACCACGCCACCGCAGAAGCCAACCTCTTGCAATTAACAGGTCGCATGGATAAAAGTAATTAAATGAGGAAGCAATAACAGAACAAAGAAAAAGTATCACGAGGAAAGGAAGACAAAGCCACCATCTCCCTCCTCTCCTGACATGCCTGGAAGCACCCACCCACCATCGCAGCCCCCGGGAGCCACCCCTAAACCACTGAAGTTGTTGCGCCTGAAAAGGCATAAAACCCTAATATACATGAGGCCATGACGTCGCGCTCTCATTAATGGCTGTAAATAGAGAAAATTAAAATAAAAAATAAACGCTATTAAAGCAAGAATAATCCCTACTGTTGAGTAAAAATAACAAACAAAAAATTCAAAAAATCGCTCTCTCATAAACGGCTAAAATCGGAATAAAATAAAAAAATAACGGTTATAAAATCGAAGAGAATAGTTGCTAATAAATAACAATATTTTTTTCAAAAAAAAAATAAGAAAAAGGAAAAAGAGCCCAACAAACAATTTTAAGGGAAATTACAATTGCATCCCCCGTAGTTTGCTTTAACACAGAATGCTCCCTCAGGTTTTAGGAAATTCACTGACCTCCCTTATCATGATTGTGGGTTAACGAGCTACAGACAATTATTTAATGCCCTACATGCCCTAACTCTATTTTTACCCCTTTTTTCTTTTTCTTTTTCTTATTCCACAATCCATGTTTCTTCTGTCAAAAACCCCACCACCCACCACGGCCGCCCCACCCCCGCCATAAACCACCACACCCACCACCACATAATCCCGAGAGAGACATGATCAATCAAAAAACCTAATTTCAAACCAGTGCAAAAAAAACATTAACAATGGCAAACAAAAATCAAAAATCGAAGAAAAAAAAAAACTAATTCAAATTAGAGAAGAAAAAATAAAAATCAAATGGCCAACCAAAAATTAAAAAAATAGGCAAAAAAAACCTCATGCAAAACAGGGCAAAAAAATCGAAAATCAATGGCAACACAAATTCAAATGAGGGGCAAGGGGAAAGGAAAAGACTTAAGGTCAATCCGTCTTATGTATCCATTGCAAGCAGGGAAGAAAGCGAGGAGAAATACAGGAGGAATCTAATCATTTCGAGCAGCATTGTATGGTGTGAAAGCGACAACGATTGGCCACCAGTGGGCGGAACGGGCGAAGGGTTGCTAATTGACGGTGATATCTCTCTGCTCTGCCAGGGCCGGATGGGGGATAGGGTTGTTTTTAGCATTTGCCTTACAGAAAAATGGATTGTTTTTTAAGAGAGAGATGAGAGGAAATATGATTTATTATTTTGGGAAGGGTGGTGATAATGCCACCACCACTTATTTTAAAAGTAGCGACATTTAAGAAAAAGTAAATCAAAAAATATATATAAAATATTTTTTTTTTTGTAGCTCTAGAAATAAAAATGCTTAGAATGAGTGAATGACTGTTTTCAAAACTCAATTATCATACTTACGAATTCAAAACTAGCTCTTTAGTCTAGGATTCGCCTTACTCACTCACCCCACCAAAAGAATTATGCATATAAAAATTAAAAAAAAGGTCAATAAAAAATATTATGAGCTCAAATAGCAGTTGACGCAGAAATTTAACTTTGGAGAGGCGAATGTATATATAAAATACAGAATTCATAATTTAAGTACGAAATATAAAATTAATTTTAACTTTAGAGTGGTGAACAAATATTAGTAAGTAATATTAATCTGGAGTATTTTTAAATCAAGAAAACGTGGTTGACATAGTAATTGAAAACCGTATCCATCGTGGAGAAGCACTCATTAATAATGCATTACATAGATATTGTACTCAACATAGTTTAGATTGGGTAATGTTATGGGTACCTCATACTTGCACCATAAATGTACACCTGATGAGGTGTCGCATTGGAATTGGCTGGGTGGGAGTCCACCCAGTAGTTCTTTCACCTCACACCCAGCCAACCTCAATGCGAATCTCATCAAATAGCATTAGGATACAAATAAGGGTACCCAAACATTTCCCGTTTAGATTTTCTTGAGCTTTGATGAAAGTGTCAACTGTCAAGTTCATGATTTTGGAGTGCACCACAACAAAAGATATCATTTACTTGCCGGTTAGTAAATATCGGGCGTCATCTCTAGAGATTTCTTGACCAAAGGAAATAAACGGTAGAAAAATGTTATTCTAATAGACTGTTGTGTCGTATAGAAAATTAACATCAAAATAATATGGCCAGTAATATTAATGTAATTAAAATGTATTCACATAGTTGTTTATATTTAAATGATTAAGTCAGTAGTTGGGTCCACATATTCTGTATAAAAAAGGGAAATGATTTCTACACTCCATTTTTGATATCTACACTCAAAAATAGGAGTGTTAGAAATCAATACCATTCTGATGTGATTTTCTACACTCTATTTTGGAGTGTAGAATATCAAAAAAGGAGTTGTAGAAATAAATTTCCTAAAAAAAATTACTATATTTTTCCTCTTTATATATCATTACTCTTTTATATTTCAAAGTCTCTCATTTAAGGAAAAGTCGATAAAGTATAGAATTTATGATAAAACGATAAAAAATGTTCACTAAAAAAATAAAAAATCAAAGCAGATAAAAAAAACTCAAAAAAAATTAGCCAAACAGGCCTTAAGTTTTTAATATTTCACATTTTTTATATTACTTTTCTATACTCTATACGATTTTCACACATTTTAATATATTGTTTACAACTTAACCAGCGTTTTTAATAGTTCGTGGTTATGCAAAATTAATTTTATAAACAAAAACAAAAAAAACAAATATTTTCGGTTTCCAGCGAATCAGACCAACAATGGCTTGCCCACCAGACATATGTTTCTCTGAAATGATTGATTTGTAATGGAAGATCTGAATTGGGCTGACCAAGCTCACCCAGACGATATCACCAAATCCTAATTATTATTTTTTGTTCCTGTTTTTTCAAGTTTGATTTTAAATGAAAATATTGAAAATGCCAGGAAAAGAAAAAAAAAGTTTATATTTGTTTTAGCATAAAAATAGTGAATAGTGAAAGAAAAAGAACGGTTCTGTTGGCGTTTCAATATTCAAATAAATGTTACAAAATAATCTTTATAAAATTATTTTTAGAGCAGCGAAAATCCATGGTTTCAAATTATTTTTACCAAAAATAATTTGGGAGAATTTGAAGACATCTTATTAACATTTTTTTAAAAATGCATGTTTTTTTGAGAAATTCTATGAAAACAAGTTTTAAAAACCATCAAGCAAACAAATATTTTAGAAACTATTATGCAAAAGTAATACTGATCTAACACAAACGGAATTTTAATTTTCTTGTAAAACTCAAAACCATGCTAACTTGACTCTATTTTTATGCCAAAAACACACAAGAAAATCCTTATTTCTAGTGAAATAACACAGTTATTCTTGTTGTCTAACCCTCATTTTGCCATGATTTCTTATTTTTTCATGGTTTTCTTTTCATTCTTTGATAGTTTACATTTAAAATTCTTACAACTTTTTTTAATAAAAAAATCATACCAAAAAATATGTTCACTTCACTAAACTTTATATCATCTTTTAATTTCAATCACGATTTTCACTCTAATCTAGCATATCATAGTGTACTTTCAACTTTTGGATACGCTAATGAATAGAGAAAATATAGTGTTAAAATAAAGACATATTTGATTTTGATGATTAGACTTGTTAACATTAAATTTGATTAAACTTATGGTGAAAATCGTAATAAGGAATGACAAATAAATTCAAATGTGTTACATCACTAGATTAACTCAAAACAGCCTTAAACAAGTTTGTTTTAAGATTAAACATGCATACATACATTGAAACATAACTTATAATTGAAAAAAATTATGTGACTATTTCACATCTTTGAAGAGAAACAACATTGAACTTAAAAATAGTATACACGTGATCATAATGAAATTCGTAACTTTCTACAAGTCATATTCAAAGTAATTATGTAAATGAGACTTGTAAAAGAGTCAAACCATCACTTAAACTCATTTTGGATAGTTAACAGTTTTGGTCTGTGAAGAATATAGTGTAATTACTGCTACTGTCACATATTCAGTTGATCAAACTTGTCGACCGAAATTGAAGCCTCTCAACTAAAGTAGAATAAAGGCTCAAATATTTGAACTAAGTATTCACTGGAGAAACAGAGCAATAACAATCAAAATTATATTTTGGTCGACCGAAGTTAAATAATCATGACCGAAGAAGAACTCTGCTCAAATAAGTAAACTAAATACTCACTTGAAGAACAATGCAATATCGACCGAAGTTGATATTTTGTCAACCGAAGTTAGTTGAGAGCCAAAATAAAGAATGAAAGGATTACTAAAAAAGTAGAGCAATGTCGACCAAAGTTGACATCCAATCGACCGAAATTTACAAAATCCTCAACTGAAGTCAATAAGACCCTTAGAAAATTAAAAAGGAAAGTTCACTAAAAGATCATAACAACCTTGACTGAAATTTAGTCAACAATTTGATCGATCGAAATTTAAAAATTTTGATCATGTACATCCAAATCAAGATCTAATAGCTGAAATTCAATTAGAACGGCTAGATTAGAAACATGAAATGTAACAACGACTCTATTCAGGTTTGAGCTTATAAATTCAATCCTTGGAGTTGTTGGTAAGATATTGAAGTGTCATAAAAACTCATTTACACTTGTATTCAATACTTCAATTCTTGATCATTTATTGTGAACTTGATTTGTCAAGATCAAAGAGAGCAATATTACTCTAGAGTAGGGATGGCAATAGGGCGGGGCGGGGCCGGGGCCCGAAAATTTTTCAGTCCCCGGTCCCGCCCCGGATCCCGGCGGGATTTTTTTTAACCTCCATCCCCACCCTAACGGGGGGAACGGGATCCGGCCCCGAATCCGAACCCCAAAATTTCAATAGAATCGAACCCTAAATTAAAACACAAAATCCTAAATCAACCACAAATTTTAAGCCCAAAATTTAAAATCAACCACACATCCCTTAAATCAAACACAAAAATCAACAATCAATCACAATGTAAAACTCAAAATCAAGGAATACCTTTTCCGTTGAGAAGTCTGGTAACCCATAGATCGCGAGTCGACGAGCAGAGGGACAAGACGGGCACCAGCAACGAGGGGCAAATGACAGTTTGAGATATCTGGTGGAGTGGTGGTGGTGTCTCCACCCTCTTCGTGGGCCATGGGAAGAAAGAGAGAGAGACTAGGGGAGCCGCCCAGAGGCCCCACCCCCCCACCCTCGCGCACTAGGAGAACCCCGAAAGGGAGGAGAGGAGGGCTTTGGATTTTTAGGAGAATACACTCTCTCTCTCTGCCTTGCTGCAGAAACTGTGTGTGTGTGGGCCCTGGCGGTGGGTTCACGTGGGTGGGTGAAGAGGATGGCTGGAATGGACTGGGAATAGGATTGGAAGTGTAGGCATTAGATATTTTAGGGGTTTAATTTACTTTGCACTTTGATCACATTATTATTTTATACCATATATTGTTAATTTTAACATTTTCGGCGGTAGCTAAAATTTCGGGGATCGGGGCGGGGAATACAAAACCATCCCCCTCCCCGATCCCCGCCCGAACCCCAAAAAATCCTCGAAAAATCCCACTCCATCGGGGCGGGGAGCGGGGCGGGGCGGTGCAAATTGTCATCCCTACTCTAGAGAGCAAACTTCATTGTCTTCATCTACAGTTGGTGAGCTTTAGTTATTACAAAAATTACTTCTTTTTTAGAGGATCCCTCAAAGTGATTGTAAAGTTTTCAAGAGAAGAATTCTCTTGAAGGCTAGAAGTATTCTAGTGATTGTAAAGGTTATCAAGCACTCGTAGACTTGAAGATAGTGAATTTCCAAAGAGAAGTTTGGAGAGTAGACGCAGGCAAGAATGGCAGGGCTCTAGCCCCCCTTGAATTTCAAAAAATTATTAAATTTACACCAATTTTTTTTATACTTTAACCCCCTAAAAATAGTAGATTTTTTTTTTATACTTTGGAACTCGACCTAAATCCGGCCCGCCCTTGGTCCGAGAGGTGAGAGCAAGGTTCTAAAAATCGTTTTAGGCGGTTAATCGGGGCGGTTTGGGGTGGGCTAGCGCCTTCCTAGGCGGGGGGGGGCCGCCTAGGCTGTTTTTATTTTATATTTTTATGTATTAAATCATTAATATTTACTAAAATAATGATAAATGACTCTAATATCAAATTTAACAAAAAAGGATATCAAAAATAGTAAAGTTCAAATGTTAATATTGAAAATACAAAAAAGAAGAAGTAGAAAATGACATTTAGGTTCTAAAATACATAAAAATTAGAAAACTAAATCTCTAAAAAACGATAGGGGTGTTAGCGAGCGGACGAAGGGCCCAGAGAAAACCAAGAGCAGAGGAGGGGGGGGGGGGCTTAGGACGTCCTGGGCGATCGGGGGTGCCTTGCGCCTAGGCGGTCTAGGCGGAGGATTTCGGATTTGGATTTTTAGTTTATAGGATTTTTTAGAAACATTGAGGTGAGAGAGAATGTTGAGATTGGGCCTTATAAAGCTTTAAGGTGGTAACCCTCATAAAGTTTTATGTGGTGCGCGTATAGGGGGTGGGTGGGGTGGGGGGGTGGGGTGTTGGGAATCTACATGAGCTAGATTCTCACTACACCTCACACGTTTGTGCTCCGCCCAAGTGCCCACCCTTGGGGTGTTGACACCTAAGTTTTTTGGGCCTTGGACGTTTTTCTTCTTGGACTCCAAACCTCAAGGTCATTATTGGACCCTTCTCGAGAGACAGGAGACAAATCCACCAACTCCAACACAGAGAGACAAAATCCACCAACCAAACACCGCAAAGAGAGACGGGACATGGCGGGGACACACGAGACTCGACACTTTGCCTCCTCAATGTTTGTTTTGCAGATTAATTCCTTTCTTATTCAATTTCTTTCTCCTCCACACAATTCTATGGCCTTCATCGATGTCCTGAGGGAAATGGACGCTTTTTACACTGGAATGACGAAATATTGGAAGAACTTTCTTGGAGGGCCAATAGATAGATAATGAGCGTTGGTTGTCATGCTTCGATTTTTAAAAAAAGAGAAAAAAAAAAAAAAAAAAAAAATGAACTAATTCTAAAATTAATTCGAATTCTTTGAAAAATTTTTTTAAAAATGTCAACAGAACTTTTTGGTTAATTACATGACAGCCACACTTGTCTCAATTAATAAGCCTAATAAATAAAGGAACACCAAACACCAACAATGATTAAACATTCAACAGCAACAACCAAATCCTATAACATAAGCATGCAAAATAAATACATTACCGAGCACCAATACAACGAAAACGTGTTTTAATGTTATGCGACGAGCTTTCTAAAATCCTCCATAATCAAGTAATAAAACACCACTTTCCAATATGAATTGTTTGGCCAATGAAAACATTTTAAAGGAGCACACAGCGTCCAATAGTACTTGGAATAGAATCACCTGTGGAGAAAAGTTGATTCTATTTGGACCCAAAATTATTCTCTCTAGCCCCAATTCTCTTTTTACCCATTTACAAAAAAAAATAAATCTTTCTTATGTTCTCTCCACAATTTTATTACTCCCCGGAAAAACCACACGTCTTCAACAACCTAAAACCCCTAAAATTTCCATTCAACATTTCTCTCCACACCGTTATCTGAACTATCTTCCCCACAACCAGTAAGGGCATTTCTCTCTAATCTTTTTACTTTATTTCTTGCATGGACATCACCCAAGCACCACCCACAAAATTTAAAAAACAAACTCTAAACAAGTTTTTTTTTAACCCCCAAAAATTATAAGGACAAAAATCCGAAATTCAACCATAAAAAGGCTTTCTCTCTCACCTATCATGGAGCTTGCGGCATTCCTCCACCGCCAAACTCAACTATACGATTCCACAGACACAAACACCAACTGAATGGAAATAGATTAGGGTAAATTCACATATACCTACCCTGAGGTATTGGGTATTGGTCAAACACATTACCCCCGTGAGGTTTTTTAAAATTTACATTGACCCCCACTGCAGGAGTTGTCTTTTAACGGCAAACAGAAATGCCTACATTTACTTTTTACCCTGCATTATTAAACTATTGTAGGAATGAAAAAAATTAAGACCATATAAGTAATATCCATGGCACTCACCTCACCTCACCTACCACCACATTGCACCCAATCAACCATGTAACTCAGCCAACCGCCATCTCACCAACGGACACAAAGTGCTCATAACTCCTTTAGCACTGATCTACCACTGTCACCTTCACCATCGGCACACAACCACCAACCACCCAACCACATCAAACCAAGAACCCAACCCATCTCCGCCCTTCACCTCTCCTCTCGATTGACCACCACATTTGAATTACAGGACATTTACCCCCTCTCTATAGATACATGTATGTGTATTAGTGGAACACCAAAAATATGAACCCAAATCAGAATATAAGATATGTTTTTATTAACCTAATTTACACTTCTCCTCCCTCTCTCTCTCTCTACTATCTATCTATCTATCTATCTATATATATATATATAGATATATATATACACTAGTAATTATTCGTACCCACGGGCATACGCCAAAAAAAATAAAAAATATTCTTTCATCATTTGATGATTCTTTATCGCAGAAGAATATAATAAAATAAAAATAAAAAATTAATCACCAATAAGGGTAGCTCTCAATGACTTTTTCAAAAAAAAAATTACTAATCTAATCTAAAACTAACATAAGAGAACTGATTTTTTAACCCCTGACAAACCAATCCCCTTGATGGGACCTTTTTTTTTTACTTTCAATGTATAACGAAAATTCTTACTAAAACGAATTTTGTAATTAAAAATGCTTTTATTATTTTTTCAATACATGATTCTGTTTACTTTTAATTGCAAATGTTAAATATATAAAAAAATTATAATAAAATTTATAACTCCTTTATTTTTTTTTTTTCACTTTCACTTCCAAATTTTTTATTAAAAAAATTATGATAAGAGTTTTATAATTTTTTTTTACTCCCACTTTATGTTTTTTATAAAAGAAAAAAAATAGGATCCAAAAAATTTTAATATTTTTTTTAAAATTTCGTGGTTGATAGTTATATGTTATTCGTTAGTGAGACTATTCTTGAAAATTAATATGTATTTTTAGTAATTTGATTTATCATACATAAAAATATATAAAAAAATAATAACTTAAACGTTATCAAATACAGAGAGTAAATTTAATATTACTAAGAACATAACTTTAATCAATATCTCTTTCAAAAGAAAGTATTTATGTTTTTTTTATATAAAAATACAGAAGTGAAAGTAAAAAGAAAAAAAAAGGTAGTATTAAAAAAAGGATTCAAATAACAAATAACATATACACATCAAAACCCACCGAATTTAAAGAAATATTTTAAAAAATCTTATTCATATTTTTTTCTTTTATAAAAAAGGTGGGAGTAAAAAAAATTATAAAATTTTCTCATAATTATTTTTATATAAAAATTCAAAATTAAAATAAAAAAAAAACAAAATATCAAGGGTATAAAAGAAATTAAAAATAAAAGGGTTAAAAATTTTATTTAAAAAAAATTATATTAAAATACAAAAAAAAGAAGAAAGGGGTTATAAAAAATAAAGGGTTATAATCAAGGGGTATTAATAAGACCCCCCCCCCCATCCCCACCAAATAAACAGGGTTATAAAATTTTTATTTAAAAAAAATTATATAAAAATTCGCAAGTTAAAAGTTAAAAAAAAAAAGAGAAAGGGGTGGTGATTAGAAGAAAATATAAAATGGTTGAATTAAAGTGAATGAGGGAGAGAGAATGAGAGTTATGATGGACAAGAAAATGTGAAAGTGATGGGAACGGGATGAGAGAGTGAAAGTAATATTTTTGGGCAGAAAAAATAATTGAGGTGAAATCTGAACCGTTGGAATCAACTCTAAATGATTTAGCCGTAAATAGCGAAAAATAAAAATTTTGTATTCAAACATAGTTAATAATAATATATATATAATATATGGACCCAAATGCGAACCACAAATCTTTATAGAGATATGGGGCCTAATAGCCCCAATTTGCTCCTCTTTTCTCTCTTATATATGTGCGTGCGCCGCAATATTTTGCATGTATGGAACCCAAATGAACCAAATTCCCCAAAATTAGGAATGTTATATTGCCCCAACTCTCTCTCTCTCTCTCTCTCAAAGCAAAGCTGTACCCAACTACCCAAAAATTGAAAAATGCAAAATCCACAAAATGGAACATCAAAAGGTAGTTAATGCTTTTTGATGGTGGCCATTTTCAATTAGGTTCAACATTGCATTTATATATTTGCAGAGCCCCTCCAAAATAATGGATAAATCTCTGTGGAAAGTCATGAATGAGTTTTAGCTTGGTTGGTTTAGGGTTGCAAAGTGAAACGACTGTTCTTCAGTGGTGGTCTCGAGTCTCATTTGACGTGTGAGAGAGAGAGAGAGAGAGTGAGAAAAGAGGCATTCGGATAGTTAATGAGAGAAAATTAGAATTATAACGAGGGCAACTGCGGTATTTTAGACGGGCAACTTTAGGGGCAACGTTGCCCTAGTGGTGGACCAACGGAAGACAAATTTGTTATCGAATATAAAATCTCAGGGGGTGCATTGTAATTTCTGAAAATCTCAAAGATTTTTCTGTATTTACCCATAGATAATATAGGGATAAAAAAGAAAAGAAAAAAGAAAAAGGTTTTTCTTCCATTAAAGATGAATACTTAAGGTAGATATATGAATATATTATTAAGATAACTTTCACATTTGAATAACAAATTATTTACATTTACTTTAACACGGAAGGCAAACAAACTTTATTAAGAGACTGCTAACATGCTTTCATTATTAAGATGAAACTTAATTATTTTATGCTATTTAAAAAGAGAAGTGAATGGAAAGTCTCTATAATAATATAGGAAAATAATTTTTGCACTCCCTTTTTTTACCAAATGCAATCTAATTTGTCCTTATTATGGAGTTGTATTGGTTTAAAAAAAAAAAAAATGCAAAAAATAAAATTACCAAATACACTCATTTAATAAGGATAAAAAAAAATGGAGTGCAAAAACATTTCCAATATATACACGTATTTATATAGTAATAATACACACATAGATTACGCATTTATATAACAGGATGCACACCGACGGAAAAGAAACTCTAACAAATAAAAAATGTTTGTGATTTCTATGGGAAACATATGCAGGACTCTTGAGCCCAATTCAGAGAGAGCCGGAAGAATCTAAGTTTTGATGGAATAGGACAAACTAGAGAGGGTTAGGGAGGGAGGGACTAGCAGAAGGGAAGGGGCTGTTGAAGAGTGGGGAAGCTATGATGGGGGATGACAGGGCGGACCAACAGTGGGTCAAACAGTGCCTATAGCTCCTGATTTTCAAAAAATTATTAAAAATTTTTTTTTTTTGACACTTTAGCCCCCCTAATATATATTACACTTTCCCCTTCCTAACTTAAAATCCTGTCCGTCCCTGGGTGATACTAAGGTGTGAATGAGGTAAGCTGAGAAGGTGATTGGAGAGCTTGAGGTGATGGGGAAGGCCAGGTGGTGGCGGGGTGGTGGTGCTGATGTGTGTGTACAAATATATTAGGTTCTAGTATTAAGTTTATGATGAGGCATTTTGGGGTTAATAAGGGTTTGAGGAGAAAACAATAAAAAATTTAAATTTCTTACATGAGTATAATGAGAAAGCAGGATATGAGAGAATATTTTGGGGTCTAAACAGAATCACCTGAGGAGAAAGAAAGCATGTGCAAGTCTAGTAGAATGCTAATATTTAATGGTGTATGTATATGTTTTAATTCATTTTCATAAGAAGAAAATTATTTTGAAAATAAATTCTTTAAACTATATAGAAAATCATAAGAGAAAATAATTTTTTTGAGGGATATGTAAGTTAACTATTATGAAAAGAATTATTTATGCAAAAAGTAATTTGATTAGCAAAAAAAGATTGAAAATCATATTTCACACAAAAATATCATAATCAAAAATAATATTTCAAATTGGATAACAAAGTATAATATTTTCTAAATAGTATGTAATTTTGTTATCGTAGTCAAAAAGTTTCAAAATTATGATGTTGGTATTATATGCAAAAAAATATATTTCTGTTTTCAAAAAAAAAATCAATTATCTAAACCAAAAAAAAATCTTAGTTTTGGAAAATGCATCATCATTTAGGTATCATAGACAAATTTTTTTATTAGTTACAAAAAAATGTCAAAATAATACCATGATCAATCAATTCACACCAAGTTAATTGTTACCTTGAGGAAGAGCATAACTCATAAGCATAAATGATAAAGATGATTGAATAACAAATACCTATTTAAGTAAGGATTGAATGCTGTGAAAGTTTGAGCAACTTCTCAAACTACTTCCACCCAAGGTATCAAATGACCCAGAAAGCTCGACGATTGAAAGAGAATGGATATCAACATCCATCATTGCATGAAATAATTGTCCACTGCATATTTGAAAATTGGTTATTTTATTGGGCTTCTTATACAATCCCAACTTCTACCGACAACACCACAAGATCCTTGAAATAGTTGTGATACTAGAGAAAGTTATTGTAGCCCCGAGGAAGTGCACACTCATAGCCAAAAATGATGTGATGAATTAACAAATAGCTCCCTTCGGAGATTGGAACAACTTATGACACGTTTCTGGAGCTCCTTCTTCCACAACTCCACCAAAGGTCTCAAATACCTCAGAGCTCTAAGTGGAAAGAATTGAATATTAACATCATCATTTAGGGAAATAACTTTAAAAGTGTATTTAAAAATGCTAACATTTCTTAGCTTCTACGATCACCAACTATGCAACATTAGCACAAGTCCTTCAAACTAGGAAAAGTTAAAAAAATCGTATCAATAAGTTAGGAGCGAATTGAGCAGAGATGAGTATTACGTGTTCATATCATCTGAGGTTTGCATCCGAGCGCTGCCCAAACTCATTGCCTTATTGTCAACTTCTAAATCCTTCTCAGCCTTCTAAAATTTTGTCCACAAGATTGATGTGTTGCTGGACATTATGCAGTAGTGGTTGAATTATGCAATTCCTTAAAGCAGAATCATTCTCAACAAGTCCATAAGAAGTGATCCATATTTTCATCACCTCCAGGGAGGAGAGGAGACAACAGATCTTGAACAATTGATCCTGCTGAACAATTCAACTTTAAATAGAATATGTAATTTCTTTGGCTGTGTTTGGATTATAAGGATTGGTGAGGAAAAAAACGAAAAAATGCAAAAGTTAGAGGATTCCAACGGTGCAGAACAGTGGGATCAATTAGCTTCCTCCCTTGTTAAATCCTGATCAAAAATACACTTCATGTTATTCAAGTTCAAAATACGATCCGTACAAATAAGACCTCCTTAGTACATGTGATTTCATCTCGTACAGATACTATGGGATGTGAAAACTGGAGTGGAGCAGCAACTTTGACTGAACTTCTATTATGGCCATGGAAGTGGAGTGGCCTCAAAGTTCACCTAATTGGTGAGGAAGGCAAAGTACAGAAGAAGAAACGATCTTGAGTTGTACTACTCTGACCGGGTTTTAAAATATAATGTAATGAATAAAGTGAAAGAAAGAAAACAGAAAATTCGAAGTCAGGAGAACTCACAGACCTTCACGCCATAGTACAAAGGACTCTGGAGTTAAAACGGGCAGACCCCAGCTCCATGTATATTTAATATATGCATACCTCTGGCCTGGCCTTCCACTCTTCATCCTTTTCATTTCCTGTGACTTAAGTTTTTTAACTTTTTGAGCGTTACGATACACCTCATCTCTTTTTCAATCTAGAAAAAGAAAAACCGCACTCCAGTCTAATCATGTAACAACCCACAAACGTAAAAAAAAAAGAAGAGAAATATGTGAAATAAAGAGAGGCAACTTGACAACAGTCCATTTGCAAAATACATAAAGAGGTACCTCCTCCGTTTCCAATCTTTGCATGCAACTCTCCGAGATTTCTATCTCCAATGACATATCCAATCTAAGTTTAGAAGGGGAATTTATCGGTTGCCAGTATCTTGGCTTGCCATTCCATGAAACATTCCACTTTCATTTATCTTGATGCCTAAAAATCCATCTTGTTATGAAATCAATAGGGCCAACCATTTCTGCAACACCACCAAAATGACATTGCATTAATGTGCATTTACAAAAAGAAAAGAAAAAAGAAAACTGAGAACTTACAAGATTAAGGAAGGTTATCTAAAGGAAAGACAGTGCCCCAAATACGAGTTGAATAGAGCTTGCTTGCTTAATCTGCAGAGAAGTTTTTTACATCAATAAGCAAAAAAAATGACAAAACACTGGCTGAAACTCATAGAAAAGGAACAGGAAGATGGGGGTTGATCCAAACAGCTCTATTCTCTGGCCATCTTGTACCGCAGTCTGCACAACTTCTTGCTCCCATTGGAAAGTAGATGATCAAACATTAGATTGAATCTCTGTGCATATTATCCCCACTGTATGACATGATTACAAAGAATTTCGATCAACATAATCTCGAAGTGGACTCAATTCTTGGTATACAGATAACTATGAATAAGGAAAATGCTATGGGTACTTCATTTTGGATACCCCAAATGCACACCTAGGAAAGAGAGGGACACAAGAGGAGTGGCCCCCACCCACCCCAAGTGTGTGGAGCCCACCCCAGTGTGTGGGGCCTCACTCCTCTTGTGTCTCTCTCTCCTTGGTGTGATTTGGGGTACCAAATTGGAGTACCCATAGCACTGACCCTATGAATAATGGTCGTTTCTTCTAGATTAGTCTCTCATGCTTTGGTTTTGTAAGATTTACAGCAATGGTTTTTCGGTTGCTAGGGCCTGATTTGTTTGGTCACTGAATCAGGACCGTCATTTACATCATCATCGAGACTTGCCGTGTAGAACTTGGACCATCTTTCCCACTGCAGCCTCCATGAAGTACTTGATCCAAAAGTAGGACAACCCATTAGTGGAAGACAAAGTTACTTTCCGTGGTACCAACGAGATGCTGTTGTAGAACTTGGACCATCTTTTCCACTGTTAGCTCGTCATGAGTACTTGATTCCAAAAGTAGCCAACCCATTAGTGCGAAGACAAAGTTACTGTCAGCAGGTTACCAATGAGAGATGAAGCTTCCTATGGTGAATGTTGTTCACAGGATGAGCACACGCCTTGTAAATATGTAAGTTAGAAAAAAAAACTGGCCACAAACAACAAAACGAGCATTGAAGAAACAAAACAGGCGTGGTAATGGACACGAACGGTTTGCTAGATTGTGTAGGGATTATGGAAAATAAAAGACAAGGGGAAGATGAGAGAAGGAAGTGGGTCCCATAGCAATGAGACAAGGGAAAAATAGAAGACAAGGAATAGTAGAAGGAACGGTTTGGGATAAATTGTTTTAAACCATTGATTAACTCACATTTTTTATGAGGTGAGAAGAAGAGCCTTTCCATCCACCTCTTCCGTTGTTGGGTAGATTGGAATATGCCCAAGGCGAGCTCCGGCGTTGACTTATCTTTCCTTCCCTCTTCCTCAAAACTCAGACAATTAGAAGTTTCCACCATTCCCTTCCCCTTTTAGAGGATCAAAATGGTTTTGCAAATAACCTAGCATCATATTGACTGGGTATTACTTGTGTTCATTTCAATAAGTTTATCAGCATAACAAAAGGCTATCGATTTCCAAGATAGTCACAGAATATTTTCACAAAATTATGAAGAATCAACTATACATCAAAATCGATTTCCAAGATTAGTCACAGAATATTTCACAAAATTATGAAGAATCAACTCATAAATCAAATCGATTTCCAAGATTAGTCACGAATATATTCACCAAAATTATGAAGACATCAACTTATAATCAAAAGGATAGCATGAATAAAAGACTATCATAGACCTATTACAATCGATACAGTATATAGTCATCAATGCCCTAAACTTAGCTTACCAAACCGAATACCCA
This sequence comes from Actinidia chinensis, assembly GCA_009663005.1. Lineage (NCBI taxonomy): Eukaryota > Viridiplantae > Streptophyta > Magnoliopsida > Ericales > Actinidiaceae > Actinidia > Actinidia chinensis. The sequence continues at coordinate 73,584 of VIGQ01000087.1, read as the reverse complement.
AAAATCAGACCACAGCTGGTTCACAAAACATGCTAAAAAACCATATTTACCTTGGGTCCACTGTCCTGCTGTAAAGGCCTTGGCAACATGATAGCTAATATGTACAACCAGTGAGGGATTACGTGAAATAGAATTGATCCAAAACGCACCAGAGTTTGTAGCACAGTTCGTGGCAGCATGAGATGAGTGTTTCCTTTGTTTAAATAGGGCATAATATAATGAGCACTGAAGACAGCTTGGACAGCATATGTAAATTATGCTTATAGTGCCCTCCTGACAAAAACATGCGAGGATGATTACGAGTCGCAATAAAAATTCCTATATTGGGCACTATCGATAACCTATCAGAAGAAGATTGTTTAATTCCTCCCATCTTTTTTCAAATATGAATGAACTTAGACACGACATATGTTTTGGCAAAGCATTTGATCAATATAGCTAGGTATTAAGGAAAAATGTGTTTAAAATACAAGTGAAAATTTTATTTTACCTCATGGTTTGTTCTGGTGCACATAATATAATATTATATATATATCTTATCTATATATAATAGTATATCTATATATAATATACACACACACAACACACATACACACACACAGACAACGGTTGTTCAAAATCTAGCATTTCCCTCTCTACAGGTAAACTTATTGTCCAAATCAACATATGTTTCGAGAATCGGCATGAATAAAGAAGTCTGTTAGAGCTATAATGATACAAAAACACAATTATATCCTTATCTTCGTCTTTCATTTAAAATTAAATTATAACCTAATCCTAAAAAATGGAAAATAAGACAGCCACTATTTCCCTCCCCCTAAGACACGCCTGGCAGCACACCCACAGACCATCACAACCCCAGAAGCCACCCTCGAAACCAGCACGACCTGCAGCAGCAACATCTGCAATTAAAAATGGCCCCGCTAGATTAAAATAATAAATGAAGCAATAAAACAGAAAAAAAAAACGCAATCACGAGGAAAGGAAGAAACAACCACCATCTCCTTCCTCCCCTGACATGCCTGCCAGCACCCACACAGCATCGCAGCGCCCAAGAGCCACCCCCGAAACCACTGCCACCTGG
>VIGQ01000087.1:55000-57500 GCA_009663005.1 Actinidia chinensis | reverse complement strand
CTTTCAATCGACTCTGTGACTCAAAACCCCTAACTGACAACATTAAATCAATGAAACAAATGAGACAATCAAATCGTCACAATCTTATCCCAAGAGTGATGGGAACCTAAAATCTACTCCTAATTGGTAGGACTAGAGGGTAAGTACAAACTAGGGTGGGCACTCGCCCGCTGGCCGCGAACCCGCTTCTTTTTAAGGGCGTGGGATAATTTTTAGCCGTTGGAGCTGGGTCGGGTTATATATTTCTGCTGGCTTGGATTTAATTGTGGCTCAATCAGCCCGGCCCGTATAACTAATATATTAATTTTTTATAATATTATTTATATAAAAAGTTGGAGAATATAAAGTATATGGCATTGATGTTAAAAATATATCAGGACCATTTGGCCATGTATCTTATTATTACACAAATTATTTTACCAATCATGTTAGTCATGGAAAATGACAGTAAATGTTACATTAACTTCCATACAATTGGTGTTAACATCGTATCTAAAATTAAACATAACATGAATTTTTCAAACAAATTTTCTTACATTATGGAATTTGGAAGTCCTAAAGATTACTCCTCAACACCACAAACCTCACACAGAGTACTATTCTCCGCTCATTTTCAGTTTATAAATAACCCTGTTTGCAATGGTCTACTAACCTTGATGGATTACCCTTTTAGAATTTGGATGACTGACGACATGTCGGGATAAAATTTTGTTACTTTCTTGATGAGACTAATTGAATAATGGAACAACAAAACCACCACTTAATCTAACAGTAATACGACTTGCACAACCAAGATTTTAATAAATTGAAAGAAAATGCGGATGAGTACCTGCAGTTAGGTTTAAAGTTCTTGAAGTGCTGCTTTCGGCTCTCTTACAACCATGTTGTTGTCATCCATAAATGAATGGGGGCTATTAGCTACTTAAAAGAACACAGGTACTTCTACTTTAGAAATCAAACTCAAGTAAGGAAATGGACTACAAATCAAGTACCACCGTTATTCAAGCGCCAGTTAGAATAGTTAAAGTAAGCACTTTCATTGTCCCCTATCAAAACAATAATTTTTAGTTAGAGAAGCAAAAATAAACAATCGTTGATACACTTTGCAACAATAAACATCACTATAATTGAATTAGTACATTACTTTAGAAATGAGTGACGGTTTTTTTAGGTATAGTTCCCTCCCTACTTAATGTTTGCCATCCAAATAACCGATTCCAGACAAATATAACTAGAAAAACTAATATTCAACAAAACCGGAAGAAATTTGTATAACCAGCCTGAAATTTTGGTCGAAGTTTCTAAAGTGGCCCTTTGAGCTCTCTCCACTTCGTTGCCAAACTTGGAATGCTATTAGGTTACTTAAAGATGACACATGTACTTTCAACTTTACACAAACTCAAACCAAACAATCAAGTAAAGGAATGGAACTACATGATAAAGACCTTCCCAGGGCCATCAACACAATAAAAGTGTCACTTAAGCCCTGTTCATGATGATCCTTCCTATCAAAAGTATCATTTGCAATCAAAGCGTCAGATGTGCACACGTTCATGATGATCCTCCTATCAAAAGTCAAATAATTTTTGATGGAGAAGATGCAAAAAGTAAAATATATTCGATTGTTTTTTGTCCACAAGATCCTCACTATAATTGAGCAAGTACATTAACCTTAGAAAAATGGATAAGACATTATCTTTATAGCTTCCTCCTGCAAAAAACAGCATTCAAATATTAATCATATTCTGAAACAGTAAGAAGAAAATGTAGAAAGCAATTTTTTCCATAATGTAGCTAGAATGTAAAGAGGCATCTCTCCATCCACACTTCATGCGGCTTTGACATCCCTATGCCCTCACGTAATTTTCCTTGTTCCCTGACCTAACAGGCTCAATAGCATGTACCATTAGTTCAAAGACATTGGCATATATTTTGAAGACAATGTCTGCTATGTTTTGAGGGTTTACTTTATGAACCCTTGTTTGCCTTAAAACCGCATATATCTTGTACTCATCATATCATCGCACATGTGGTGTGAGCCGTTTCATCTCCACCTCCGTAAAGAGCTCAATCTGGTGTTAGTCCCTATAGGTTGTGTGGTGCGTAAATGGGGTTGCCCCCCTTCTAAAGGCAGTGGGATATTCCCACAGTTGAATATAATATATTTGTTCTTGTTTGAAAATTTCATGGCCACCACACTATAATTGGCCGCATAAAAATATTCACATTGGAGTGAAAGTTTTACAATACCACTCAGTGAATTACCCATGCCAAAGGCACTTCCCATAATCTACTCAACTTAAGCCAACTACTTGTTATCATTGCTATACCCCCATCCGTGATAAATAAGTACATCCATCTAGATGCATTGTGAAACGCCAATAATAGTCTCCCAAAGAGTGGTGCTTTACTAGACTACCCAATAATATTCTCCCAAATAGTGTGGCTTTACATACATGAGGGTACTGTACAAAAAAAAATTACCAACGCAGGAAGAAAC
>VIGQ01000087.1:22500-45000 GCA_009663005.1 Actinidia chinensis | reverse complement strand
AAAAAATCTAGCATTTAACTCCACAGTAAAAGTTTTGTCCAAATTAACGATTGTTCGAGAATAGGCATGACAAAGAAAAAAAGAAGTTTGTTAAAGCATTATAATGATACAAAAAACACAATTATATCCTTATCTTTCGTCTCTTTTAAAAATCTAAATATAACCATTACCTAATCCTAAAAAATGGAAAATAAGACAGCCACCATCTCCCTTCCTCCCAAAGATACGGCCTGGCCGCACACACAGACCGTCACAGCCCCCAAGAGCACCCCCGAAAACCACTGACCACCTGCAGCAGCAACCTCTTGCATTATCAGTGCTCTCCTGTGAAATTAAATAATAAGAAGCAATATTAAAACAAAAAAAGAAAAAAACGCAATCACGAGGAAAGGAAGGCCACAGCCCCATCCCTTCCTCCCCCTGACATGCATACAGCACCCACACAGCATCGCAGCCCCCAAGAGCCACCAGAACCACCGCCACCTGCAGCAGAACCCTCTGAAATTAAACTGGATTTAAAATAATAAATGGGGCACTTAAAAACAGAAAAAAGAACATGCAATCACAAGAAAGGCAGACGTCACCATCTCCCTCCTCCCCTGAATGCATGGCAGCACCCACACACCATCGCAGCCTCCAAAAACCACCGTTCATCTGCAAGCAAGCAAGCAACCTCTTGCAATAAAGTGGTCTCCCTGACATGCCTGGAAGCACACCCCACACACCCACCCCACACCCCAAGAGCACATACACCCGAACACCACGGCCACCTGCGCAGCAACCTCTGCAATATCAGTGGTCCACTGCGATTTTATTTTTTAAAATCTAATAAATGAGGCAATTATTAAAACAGAAAAAGAAAACGCAATCACGGAAAGGAAGACACATCCGCCATCCTCCCCTCCCCTGACATGCCTGGGCAGCACCTACCCCATCCACACCATTGCAGCCCCCCAGGGAGCCACTCCCGGGAAAACCCCCGCCATGTGCAGCAGAACATCTGCATTTACAGTGGAAGTCACTGGATTTAAATATAAATGAAGCAATAAAACAAAAAAAGAAAACGCAATCACGAGGAAAGGAGACACAGCCACCATCTCCTTCTCCCCGGACATGCCTACAGCACCCACACAGCATCGCAGCCACCAAGAGCCACCACCGCCACCTGCAGCAGCAACCTCTGCAATTAACAGTGGTTCACTGCGATTAAAATAATAAATGGGGCACAATATTTATAAAACAGAAAAAGCAAATGCAATCACAAAGAAAGGAAGACACGTCCACCCTCCCTCCTCCCCTGAAAGCATGGCAGCACCACACACCATGCAGCCACCAAACACCGTCATCTGCAAGCAGCAACCTCTGCCAATAAAAAGTGGTCTCCCTGACATGCCTGGAAGCACACCCACAAACCCCACCAACACCCAGAGCCACCCCGAACCACGGCCACCTGCAGCAGCAACCTCTGCAATAACAGTGGTTTCACTTGATTAAAATAATAAATGAGGCAAGAAAAACAGAAAAAGAAAACGCAATCACGAAGAAAGGAAGACACATCCGCATCTCCCTCCTCCCCTGACATGGCCCCCCCCCCCCCCCCCGCCCCCCCCCCCCCCCCCCCGGGCCCCCCCATGGCAGCACCCACCCATCACACATTGCAGCCCCCAGGAGCCACTCCGAAACCCCGCATGTGCAGCAGCCACATCTGCATTAACAGTGAGTTTAACAGTGGGTCACTGGATAAAATAATAAATGAAGACAATAAAACCTAAAAGAAAATGCAATCACGAGGAAGGAGGACCACGGTCACCATCTCACTCCTCCCAATGACATGCTGGCAGCCCCTCAAACATCGCAGCCCCAAGGAATTCTCTCTCATAATGGCTGTAAATAGGAAAAAAAGTTAAAAAATCGCGGCTAGAAATCAAGACTAATCCCTAATGGTTTGATTAAAAAGAACAAAAAAAAAAAAATCAAAAAATGGCTCTCTAATAAAGGCTATTAAAATCGGAATAAAAAAAATGACGTTATAAATCAGAATAGTGCTAATAAATAACATATTTTTTCAAAAAAAAAAAGAAAAAGAGCAAAACAAAAACTATTGTAAGGGGAAATTACAATTGCCTCCGCTCTAGTTTCTTTTAACACAGATGCCGCCCTCAGGTTTAGAATTACACTGGACCTCCCTTATAATATGATTGTGGGTTAACGAGCTAAAATACACATTACTTTAATGCCTTAAATGCCCTAAATTCTATTACCTCTTTTTCTTTTTCTTCTTCCACTCATGTTTCTTCTTTCAAGACACCCCACCACCCACACGCCGCCGCCCACCCCATAAACCACCCTCCCATAAATACCGGAGAGAGATGATCAATCAAAAAAACTAATTCAAATCAGTGCAAAAAAAACATAACAATGGCAAACAAAATCGAATCAATTGACAACAAAAATCAAAAATCGGAAGAAAAAAAAAACTATTTCAAATTAGAAGAAAAATAAAATCAAAAAAAAAAAAAAGGCAAAAAACCCTCATGTAAATCCGGGCTCAATAAATCAAAAAGCAATGGCAACCACAAATCAAAAATGAGGGCAAGGAAAGGACCTCTGATTAATCGTTCTTATGTATCTATTGCAAGCAGGGAGAGAAGAGAGAGAAATACGGAGAGAATTTAAATCATTTCGAGCAGCATTGCATGGTGAACGCGACAGCGATTGACCACCAGTGAGCGGCGGCGAGCTTCTAACGCAAGCGGCGGCTGGCAAAGGGTTTTGCAAACGCATGACCGGTGAGATCTCTCTCTGCTCTGGGCAGGGCCGGATGGGGAGAGGGATTGGGAGGATTAGGGTTTTAGCATTGCTTTTTAAGAGAGAGAGAGAGAGAGAGAGAGAGAGAGGGGGGAGGGAAAATATGATTATTTATTTTTGGCGAGGGATGGTGATTTTTGTAAAATGCCCACCAAACACTTATTTTAATATCACGACTAGTTGGTAAATATAACAAGTTACCTTCTCACTCAATGCAATTGCTCCTCGTCTCCCATCCTCTCTTGCTCTTTCACCTTTACCCTTCTCTCTTTTTCCTCTCTCTCTCTCTCATCCAATACTTTTCTTTCCCATCACTTGCATAGTGGGTCAATTGAACTTTATGAAATTTTAAAAAATAATAAATATATATAGTTAATTTATTTTTTAAATATGAGCAATTATAGATTTTGAGCCTTCTAACTATTTAAATTTTTAAAAAGTAGTAAATAAAATTAATTACAGGGGTCAATTTTGATCAAAAACAGCTATAAGTCTAGCAAAAATCTAATTCTTACTATTTGTTTTTTGAATAAGTGAATATTTTGATAACCCAATTTACAAAAAATTATGGCTCTGCATCGAATATGACAAAAATGACGTCGTTTTGCTCATGAAATGTACAAAATGATATTTTGTTTTGTACACTCCAAAAAATACTCTTGCCGAACTCCTACAAAATACGTATTTGTACACTTAGAAACACTCCTCTAGCACCCACTTCACATGATCCGAATCCTTAAGATTGTACCAAGGGGGTTAGATTTTCTTGCTGCTTTTGATGAAAGTCTCAACTTGTCAAGTTCATGCTTTAGAGTGGCACCAAACACAATATATGCATGTACTGCTGGTTAGAATATCGTGGGGTATAGCCTAGAGATTTCTTGACCAAAGGAAATAACTTGTAGAAAAATGTTATTCTAATAGAATTTGTGTATAGAATTAACCATCAAAATAATATGACAGTTAGCATTAATGTAATTAAAATGTATTCGCATATTTGTTTATATTTAAATGATAAGTCGGTAGTTGTGCCACATCCATTCTGTATAAAAAAATTATATATTTTTCTCTTTATATATCATTACTCTTTTTATATTTTCAAATTTCTCTCATTAAGAAAAGTCGATTAAGTATAGAATTTTGATAAAACGGTGAAAAACGTTCACTAAAAAAAATCAAAAAATCAAAACAGATAAAAAAACTCAAAAAAAAAAAAAGCCAAACAGGCCTTAAGTTTTTAATATTTCATATATTTTTATATTACTTTCTATGTCGAACAATTTCACCATTTAATACATTTTTTACAACTTAACCAGCGTTTATTAGTTCGTGGTAGTATTTTTCACGGTCAAATTGTACTTAAACTGAATCCCATTTGGAATAAGCTAGATCACTTTTGTTTTTAGGGTAAACTGCACTATGCTCCCTCAAAGAATTAAAGCAATTTTATTTGGTCCTGACTAATAATTTTTTCACTTTATACCCTAAACTGTATAACCGTGATAATCAACCTTAACATCTAATGTCCATCTACAAAGTGGACGGAAATTTACATGCACAAGTTGACCCAACCAGAATCTAGGGGCAATATATGTAAAGGAATATAAAATATCTAAATTTAATATTTTTTATCTCACAAAATTTATAGTAAACTAAGAGAGAGATTAGAGATAGAATAAGGTAGAAGACTGATCGAAATTGGATATTTTTATGACATTAACACTAGTTGTATCCTGAATCAGGATCAGGTCAACACGTGGCGGACTAACTATTAATAATTTTCATTCATTTATTGATGAACGTTGGCTGTGGAGTGATTTGCAAGGGTGGTGATAATGCCACGACCACTATTTTAATATCACGACTACTTTGTAAATATAACAATTTACCCTTCTCACTGCTGACATGCACGTGTCGTCTCTCATCCTCTCTTGCTCTTTCAAACCTTTACACTTCTCTTTTTTTCTCTCTCTCTCTCTCATCCAATAATTTTCTTTCTCATCACTTGCATAGTGGTTCAATTGACTTTATGAAATTTTAAAAAAATAATAAATTACAATAGTAATTCTTTTTTAAATTATGAGCAATATAGATTTTGAGCCTTCTAAATTTTTAAAAAGTAGAAAATAAAATTATTACGTGGGTCACTCTGATCAAAAACAGCATAAGTTCTAGTAAAAATATACATTCTTACTATGTGTTTTTTTGAATAAGTGAATATTTTGATAAACCCAACTTCAAAAAATATGGTTCGCCACCTGAATGACAAAAATGACGTCGTTTTGCCTCATGGTTATTTGTACACTCCAAAAATACTCTTCCGAACTCCTATAAAATTATGTCATTTTGTACACTCTAGAACACTCCTCGCTTCCCCTTCACAGGATCCGAATCCTTAAGATTGTACCAGGGCGTGAGCTTTTCTTGCTGCTCTTTGATGTGAACGTGTTCCTTGTCAAGTTCATGCTTTGAGTGGCACCCAAACACAAGATACATTTACTGGACGGTTTAGTAAATATCCGGGGTTTATCTCCTAGAGATTTATGACCAAAGAGAATAACTTGTAGAAAAATGTTATTATAAAATAGAATTTGTTGTACAGGAATAATCTCAAAATAATTGACAGTAGCAATTAAAATAATTAAAATGTATTCGCATATTTGTTTATATTTAAAATAAGTCGGTTTAGTTGTGTCCATTATTCATGTATAATTTTTTTGTATATTTTTTGTTGATTATATCAGTATTCTTTTTATATTTTTAATTTTTCTCAATTGAGCGAAGTCGATAAAGAATAAATTTTAGATTAAAACGATGAAAATGATTCACTAAAAAAAAAAATCCAAAACAAAGCAGCTAAAAAATCTCCAAAAAAAATTAGCCAAACAGGGTCTTAGTTTTTAATATTTCGCCTATGTTTGATATACTTTTCTATACTTCTGTCCCTTTCAACCATGTAATATGGATTTGGTTTCAAACGAAATGGGCGATAGGGTAAAGTGGTCTTAATATGCTGCAAAACGACGTCGTTTTGAACACTTTAAGGCCATTTCACCCACCACCACTTCATAGGATCCGAAACTCAGTTTAATATAGTAGTATTTTTCAACATCAAATTGTTTTGAGGGTAGATGCACTGTACTTAAAGTATGAGCAATTTCCCTTTTGTCCTCTTAAAATTAATTTCCCTAAATTATAAACGATTATAATCAACCTAGACCATCATGACAAAGTGGAGAAATTGTATTGCCCCATGTTGACTTGACCTGAATCCATGGACAACTCATGTGAACATTCTAGAAAATATCAAATTTAATATTTTTTATTTCACAAAACTCACAATAAATAAGGGGGGGAGGGGGGGGGGGAGAGAAACTTAGAGATCGAACCAAGGTAGAAAAACTAGTAAATGTTAGATATTTTCTCTGACATTAATAGGTGCTCTAGATCAGGATTAGGTCAACACGTGGCGGCCTAATTGACAATGTTTTTTATTTTGTAGATGTACGTTGGGTTGGTGGGGCTGACTACAAGGAGTTTATAACAATGAGGGTGGCAAAAATGCGGTGAACCTCTTAGTAGGAGGACAAGTAGGAATCACTCAATACTTTGAGGGAAAACTGCAATTTACCCTTGTTTTAACAAGTGTGCTTTTACCTTTTACTCAATTTTTTTTCCATTAGAGAACAAAAAAAAAGCTAAAATTCAAATTACTAATATTAACTAAATTTTAAAAAAATCACTTAAAACCAAATATAAATCCAATTTAATATCTGGAGTAGATAGAAAGAGAGATTTCACCTATCCACTTGCACATGGTTTTGATACGATTATGGATTAGCCAACCACCATATTAAAAAATAAAAATAAAAATAAATATTTTATTTTCACTCACCTAAATGTACCTTTACCAAACCAAAGTGGAAGTAAACGAGTACGACAAAACTAACTTGGTGCCTAATTTTCTTTTCTTTTTTCTTTTCTTTCTTTTTTGGGTTTCCTCCTTTTCCGCCTTTGCCATTTCCCCTCCTCAAAACAAACCCATAACCTTGGGTTATAAATGACGACAATACTTGACGTCGGTTTATGAATCAGATTATTAAAGTTCGTTTGACTCACTCGATTTATAAATAGTTCAAGTTTGGATATATTTTTAAAAATCGTTAAGTTTTGAAAAAGTATGAACAATCAATACCATTACCTGATAAATCTTTAATATTATTAAAATTCAAGTTACTCACTCGAGTTCGGGCCATGATCAGGATCGCTTTAAAGTGGTGTTTAGATCGACTAATAAATACTCAAGCCTCAACATATATTTACTGTATTTTAAATCAAGTTTAAAACCCTATTATTCTGCTCAGTTATCAACCTCTACTATTAAAGCTCATCTCTCTAATTCTAACTCACCTTAGCCCAGTCTTAACAGAAACAATAACTCGCAAATCACAATCCATTCCAACTAAGATAATATCCAAACAGAAAAAACATTCAGAACATCTATACAAAATAATTGATTGAATATTGAAAACGTATCACTTTAAAACACAAATTTATAAATTAAATGTAATATTCATTATAAAAATGTCACAACATATTGTTTTAATTAAAAAATTATATGACAATTCCGAAAGGTAATATTTTCCCTTTGTTTAAAACGACTAACTAACTATTGGCCATAGTATCCCATGTCGTATTTTGTAGAGTGCTATTAACATATCACATTTGCATTGTCATAAATCTTGTCGTCGAAAAATCATTTTGCCATCGATTTCCTTAAAAATGAACGTGACCAATCCGTAACTATTGGATTTGTTGGTGGGGAGTGGGGAAGGTGTGGTATGATTTTTGGCATAATATATGTTCAATGAACTTTATAAAATTTTTTAAAAAAACAATTTGAATCATAAAAATGGACTTTAGATGAGGCTACCACTTTGCACAGTTTGCATCGGAATCAAAAATAGCTGAGAGCACCGAAATCCGGTGTTATTGTATTTGTCCCGCCGCCATCCCCGCAGTGGCATAGCCACCTCCCACAAATCAGCACAAGCAACTCCACCCATATTGCACCAACGTGTCCCACAAGCTTACAAAATCAATTCACTCCCATTAGTCCTAATACACTATTTAATACATGATGGCAAATTTTTTGGGAACTTTATTTTATTGGTACCGGGATTTTTTGGTCTCCAACCCATTGCATGCTCTCAACTATTATAATATAAGCAGCCAAGTCCTCCATTCCTCTCTCCCCCACTAAATAAGAGAGATGATAATTTGAGATCAAAGAGGTTTTTAGGAGCGCCTCTAATCTTGGAAGGCACCGGATGTGCAGTTGCGGGGCGGTGGCGTATCGGCAGTCGAGATAAAATGGGATCTGAGACCTGGTGATGCTAGTGCATAAGAGCGAGACTAATAATGGAGTAGATACTGGTCCTGGAGAAGAATTAATCATTGGAATTAAGAAGAAAAACAACATTCTCCACTGTTTTTTCATTTCACAATGGCATGATAATAACACAAGCACTTCCTCTACATTTGGTAGTATCTCTCTTTTAATGATTTTCAAATTCAAATGCCAAAAATAAAATATGATATGGGGGGTCACCATTACCAAATGTGGAGTAGAACCAATGTGGTACAGTACTAGAAAATATCCAAAAAGAAAAAGTACTAAAACTAGAATATGTACTTAATTGAATTTTTTATAAGTTATTATATGTAAATTATACCATAAATTTATCGTTACTTTGTTTACGTACTTTTTTCTAGTTATATCCGCGTTTTCGATTCCTTCATAACTTATTTTTCTTCATGATGATCAAGTAACAAAAGAGTTAAAAGCCTTCAACATGGGTAGAGGCATACATATGGGTGGGGGTATTGATTCATGAGTTTTTTTTTTTAACTATTTTTCCTAAAAAAACATTAATATTATCACCTTATCACCCACTGAAAAAAAATACATTATCAAATACCATTTGACTCACTAGAAACAACTACACTATTATCCTATAATTATATATAATTTTATGATTTGACCCTACTAAACTAATATCTAGCTCCGTCCCTGCTTTTATATATGTCTTTTAATTATGGGATTAATAACATTTTTTGGCTAAACTTTTTTTTTTCTTGTAGGAGAATTGAAGATGATATTATCTATGGTGACTATTTGGAGCCAAGAGACAAGGCATTGTTTTTTTCAGGGAAGGAAAGAGAAGAATGTGAATATTTACCATGGTTGTGTTAGAGACACAGGACATGGTGCGCTATGGTTGGAAGATCCTGCCATAGGAGAGAAAACTATGGCTTGGCAAGAGGTCAAGCTGTTATCGATGACTCTAAATTGACATGTATTCCACTAACCACATTAATCCGGATGGTGCGAGTAAAAATCAATCTAGCTATCAGGGCCCTCATGAAGTCTTTGATTTATAGTTTGACTTCCATCGCATGTGTTACAAATTCCTGTACTTTGGGTCAGTCCATATGGGGACTTTTGTTATCAGTTTTTAAATTGGCCATGCTTGTGGACTGTAAGATTAGTCACCGAATTAGCGGTCTAATGGGGACCATATTCCGAATTATCAAAAACTCACCTCTAAAAAAATTGAATGGGGTGTGAGTTTCGTTCATCGCTGGTTAGGTTTAGGGGGATGTGGTTACAATCGTATTATTTTCCTTCTAATTTTTGTGCCATATTAATTAGTCATTTTGAATATATTTTTAACTATGGCTTTTAAACTCTTGATTTTATAAAGTACACTGATTAGCATTCTCTTAAATGCAACACGAGTGTCCTTCAGCTAAAAGCAATTGAGATCATCATCAAGAGAGATTAAAAGAAATATCGATTATTTCGAACGAAGGACAAAGAGAAAATCAAACTCAAATTCCGAAATGCCTTTCTATTTCTTACTCTGTGCTATTAGTCCAAACACGCCCCATCTCCATTAGATCCTGTCGAGTGAGTACCTTCACACTCAAAAAAGGAGTTTTTCCTCTCTCCCCAATCCATTTCGGATTATGAAGATATTACAGCAACATTTATCTCTATAAAAATTATGCGTTACTATATTTGATGCATGAATACAATATTTAAAGAAAAAGAAATGCAAATTTAGATTGCATTAATTCCAGGTTTCAAAAACTGCATTGCCAATTTTTTTTGGGCGGTGAAAGAAAAATATTTAAATAGTTCCAATAGCGTTGCCATTTTTTTGGGGGGCCGGTGAAATAGAAATTTATTAATGAGCTCACACATTTTGGATTAGCTCTCCAATTAAATTTTAAAAAAAGTGTTTAAATCCAAAGAGCCAATTTCTTAAAACTGTGGGGCTATTTAGGTATCCCAATCCCACACCGAAATTGGATTGTGGTCTTGCGTACAAGCGACGGCAATAGTAGTGGACACCCAAATCCTACTTACCCATATGTTGGGATAAAATAATTTTTTTGAATTATATTGATCAACTTTTATTATCTTTTTGTCAAATCCTTTATACGCTATGTTGTATCGAAAAATTGGGTAAGACCAAAGAAAAAAAATGAAATAAAAAGATAGATGATCCACTTATCTGAAATAATTAGATCGTCTAACTTTTTCTTTTCTCTCACTAAGTCGGATCCTAATCCAACTTACTTTTTTGGTTTATCTTGTCGGAAAAAATAAATTGATTGTATAATGTCTTCCATATAAACATGTAACCATAATAAAGTAAAAATGACAATATAAATAATATGTGTGAGATAATGTGGACATTGCCATGCTAAACCATTCATATTCAATAATGCACTAACTATGCAATGCAATATAGATCAAGTCGAGTGTTGGGACACTCTTCTTCCGTAAGACAGATTCACCCAGATTCACCCCCTCACTGGTGCTTATAGAATTATGGGTGTCTATCTCTAAGATAAAATGATCCGATACAGAATAATTAACACTTTAAAGATTCAAGTTCAGTGGATGCAAACATCAGATTCTACTCTCTCAATGTACAATGAAATGCAATAATACGTAGATTAAATCACGAGAATTTATGGTAATTCTACACAGAATTGTGACATTTAATTTCGATCACGAACTTATGATTTTCTTATAAAAGTAATATGACATGATAACAAAAGAAAGTATTTTTCTACACAGAAAATAGGTTTGCCAATTGAAGAATTTCTTACGCAGAAATCTATAGTAACACATAAACGAAGTAGAAATTTACACAAATAATTCTCTACGCATAAATAAAACATAATTTAATCCGTAAATTAACAAATAACGATTAATTATCGAAACCGGAACAATAGATTTGTGTCCCTCAGAGTAGAAATTGGCATGGAAAATGTTGCAATTCGTCGGATAGGTTTGATTCATCCCCATAAACGGACTGTATTTGAGTCGGAGAACTCGCCGAAATTGGGCAGCACTTTGCCTTACGTCAGAGAGAGAGAGAGAAACAGACAAGGAAAAACTACTATCTATAACTGAGGGGAAACTTTGTACATATATAAAAAGATTCGCACCCCTTGAAAAAAATGGTGCCAGCCAAAACGTCGCCCTTAGAATAAGTTGCAAACCGTTGGAATTTTGATTAAAATTTGAAACTAGAAAACGGATCCGAATCCGACTCTTACCGGGCCATCAAAACGTGGTCGAACCGCATTCAAAAAATAATTATTAAACAAACCTAAAACCTTTTAATATTATTAAATCGCACTCACCCTTCCCGAGCTGAGCCGAACAGACGGCACAACACACGCCCGGTTCCATAGGTTTCATCCCCATCAACAAAAGTGGGGGTGCCCCTTGGGTCCAAACACTTCTCCAAACTTAGGTTTTATATACCCATCAGGTTTTTTCATCGGAAAATCAAGTGTGGACAAGCCTTTAGTTTCATAAATTCCATACTCATGATACTTACTTTGAAGGCCATTATCTCACATTCAATCCCTCCATGAAAATTTGAGCAAGTAAATACTTTTTCTTCAGCTCCTTATAGATGATAACACCAAATACCTTGAACTCACACTAAAAATACATTTTAGTCCCCACCTTAACAATGACTTAAGTTGGTGCACCCACTAAATATTTAACATCCTTATTAAGGAATTGAGAAAATAGAACAATAAAATTTACACAACAACCGTTATATTCAAATTAACCAAGATTATTTTAGTAGTTGTAAAGATTTTTGCATCAAATAGAAGGTCCGTCAAAAATTAATTTTTCTTAAAGTTCTTTTTAAGGGTCGACGAGTAAAAACAAAAAATTGGTGTCAATTATTCGTAACATAATTTTTTCAGAACATAAAAAAAGTAGCAATATAAAAGCTATGAGCATGTTCGTTGCAGCTTATGATTGCAATTTTTTTGTCTTTTAAATTGTGCTAAGAAGATTTGTCACTACTTCCTGATTATATGGACTAAAAACAACTTAAAAAACTTTAAAATTGATTTTTGGAAACTCTATATTAAGCTATCAACGTTTACTTTTCGTTAAGTAATTTTAAAACATAATTTCAAGCAATTTTCATTTTTTTTATTATATTCGTAATCAAATAAATCATAAATAAATAAACATGTGAAAAAATACCAATAAATTAAAATCGTTAGTATTTTCCTTGACTACCCTCTCCTAGAAGTCAAAATTCCTTTCCTCATTAGTGGGCCGGAACAGATGATCGAGACATGGGTAAATTTATAGGCTGTTTTATTTTGACTAACGTAAAGAGTTGGAAGGTACAAAGTTCCACACAAAAAAACAATAACTTTAGAAAACAAAAGTAATCAAACCCATCATTATGCCAAGTGTAGGAGTGTTTGGAACTTTGGGGAGAAATAAAAATGAGACATTTTTCTTTAGAGCCGTTGGATCGCATAAACCTTTAGGTTCGCAACGTTCTTTTCTTTATTGAATTTTAAGCCAAACATTGCCTAATGATTATTTGATCAAGATTTTGTGGAGATAAAAAAGTCAAGAATAAAACTTAAATTTGAACGTTGAATCATTTTAGACATTTGTTGTAGCTTATTTTTTCAATTTTCCATAATGGTTTTTCATAAATTTGCTTTCGAGAGCAAAATATTTTTATGTCATATATTATTCATTTTCTATTAAAAACTAAT
The DNA here is from genome assembly GCA_009663005.1 of Actinidia chinensis. Classification (NCBI taxonomy): domain Eukaryota; kingdom Viridiplantae; phylum Streptophyta; class Magnoliopsida; order Ericales; family Actinidiaceae; genus Actinidia; species Actinidia chinensis. The sequence goes on along the minus strand of VIGQ01000087.1, from coordinate 32,061 downwards.
TTTTTAGAATTTGTGAAGACATTCATTCTTGACTTTTTTCTCGTAAATGCTTTTTTTTTTTTAAAAACTCACAGAAAATAAATTTAACAACGATCAACAAACAACTTTACTAAAAACAATTCTACACACTAAATCAACTTCTCTTTTTATTTTTATTTTCTCCACCAAAATTCTAATAGAATTCTTACGTCCTCTCAGAATTTAGAACTAAGAAAAATTCTTAAAATTCAAATGAATAGTTCAAATTCCATTTGCACTTATAAATTTTACGTATCAAGTGAATAGAATCATTCATCTTGAATTTAAGAACGTTTCTTACCTATATCATGCGCTGTAGAATTCGTAATTGACCTTTTTAAGGCACATGGAATTAATTCTCTCGAATAACTGGCTGACTTTAACTGTTTTAACGACCTAAATGAGAACAAATCAAGCAAATTAGTCCTGAAAATATATAGTGGGCCCATATTTTCAGTTAATCACGCCATTTATCTCGGCTCATCCTTATTCCTCTTTATAACCCAAGATATAATTCATTTAATTATCAAATTAGAAAAAGAAATTCCAATATAATTCAAATTATAGCATAGTTCTGCCATTTGTCGCCCAACCCATTTTAATAAAGGTCCATGCTTGGACGCCAAAGCCCAACAGAGTTGGGATCCAAATATATATATTTTTAATTATCTTTATCAACTTTTTATTGTCTTTTTGTCAAATCTTTTAGATAAGGCTGTGTTTGTCTAAAAACATATGGTGAGTAAAAAGAAATAAAAATAGAAAACCTGTTTAATGCTGCAATGTGTTCAGATAATTGATGCTGCTAACTTTTTTTCTTCTCCCAAATTCGGAATCAACTCAACATTAGTTTTTCTGGTTTTACCTTGATTACTGGAATTGAGAAAGTAAAAAAAAAGTTTACAAAAACCCATTGATATTCCAAATTCGAGCTTCTCAAAAAACCTCAAAAATTGTGGCAATCAGTCTAACACAGTTTCCAAAACATATAAAAAAGTCACAATGTATTTAGTATTTTTTTTTTGTCTTTAAAATTGTGTCAGGATTGGTTTATCGCTGCTTCTGCTTATAGTGTTCAAACATCTGATTTTTGGAACCTCCATATTAGAGCTCGTCACTTGTTACTTTTCGATAAGTAATTTTAATATAGTTCATTATTTGCCTTTTCTATATATAAACAATACCAATTAAATAAAATATATGCGATTATTCCCTGACTACCCTCCTCTGAAGTCAAAATTCCTTCCGCAGTTTAGTGGTTTGAATCGATGAGTGAGAGCATGAGGGGTCCTTTGCTCATGCTTCCTCCTCAGTTACACCCTCACTTTTACCTGCCATGTGAAAACCCTCTCATCTGGTAAATTTATCTGTTAGTTTTATATGGCGTAAAGTAAATGATTTGAATGTCCAAAAGTCAAAAAAACCAACAACAAAAAGGCATCAAACCCATCATTATGCAAAGGGATAGGATGTGGTTTGGGAACTTTGGATAGATAATTTGTAGAGAGAGAAATAAAATGAGACTTTTTCTTTACAAATTGAACTGTTGGATCATCAACTTGTGCTTCGCTTTTTCTTTTTCTATGTTGAAATCTTAATCAAACATTGCTAATGATGTATTTGGATTAAGAATTTAAGGAAAATTTATGGAGAAAAAAAAGTTTAAGAATAAGGCTCCGTTTGGTATCAGCTTTTTCGTTGACTTTTTTTAATTTATAAGCAAAAAAATCAGCTGTAGTTGTTTTTTTTGTTTTTTTATTTATTTTTGTTATTTTTACTAAAGTAAAGCCAGAAAAGCAAAAACCCAAAAATAATAATTTTTTTGGTAGCAAGCTTAAAAAAACTTGACTTTAAGGCATTACTACACGGTAGCCTAAAAACTTAAATCTGAACTGTGGGATCTTTAAAACACTGTTAAGTTTACTTTTAAATATTTTTAACCAGATTGCTTTTTTCATAAATTGCTTTTGAGAGCAATTTTTTTTTATTTATTATTCTTTTTTTATTAAAATATTTTTTGAAAATTTTAAGCACTTTTTACTATCTTCTTGTAATTCCTTTATTTAGAAACTCCCAAGAAAATAACTTTTAAAACCATCAATCAAACAAATTTATTAAAATAATTCTACAAACTAATTCTAAAAATGAAACCAACTTCTTTTTTTTTTTCATTTTCTCCACCAAAGTCTTAAGAGAATTATTACGGTCCCAGAATTTAGAAAAAAAGTTTTTAAATAATTCAAAATGAATGGTTCGATTTCACTTAACAATGTAAATTCAGATAATCAAATGAATCTGAATCATTCATCTTAATTCAACAAAAAAAAAGAATGGTAACATAAACTTCTTAATTCCAACATAGTTTTTTAAGGCACTAATTGATTTTCTCAGATATGTCTGACTTTAACTGTTTTACTACCTTAAGTGAGAACACAATCAAATTAGTCGAAAATTAAGGCTAAGTGTGGCCCATATGTTTTCAATTTCATCACGCCATTTATCTTCGCATCCTCCTCTTTAATAACCCCCACCCACCATCTCCTCATTCTCTCACTATGGTCCCCATTCTTCACTCTAATTTTCCCCATTGGAGAATTAGAAGAAAATGGCAACTCTTTCTCTCTCTATACTCATCCTATCTTCTCTCCTAAGCCTACCCAGTCCTCCTCCTCACCCTCAAGACCCTGAAACTAGTGGTCAAGATGTTCATAAGGTAAAAAGTCAATACTGCCCACTTCATTTTCACACTCCTACTTTCTATTTGTATGTCCTGTGTGTTTTGGAAAGTTATACTCTGTAGAGAGAATTTATATGGAATGCTTACGCGCGTATCGATAATGCAGTTTTGTAAATTAAAGCCACATCATAATATTTTGTTTTAAAGCGAAGGCCAGCAAGCACAATAAATGCAGCCTCTTCATAAAATTCTAGCAATAAAACTTTTTTTATTTGTGGAGATCATCGCTGAATGGACAAGGAAATTCTTTAGGGTTAGTGTTTGAATCTTGGATTGGTGAGAAAAAATACAATAAAAGATTACCGATCTAACCGTTCGGAACCAATGAATCACTCTATCGTTCTATTTTTTATTTTTTTTTCTTACCAATTCGGAATCCAACACGAATTAGAAACTTTATACAATGAATGTCACATATATTAGGTGCAAGTGTCATTCTATCATATTAAACTAGTTCCTCTTATAGATTATAGACCTATTTTAGGCGCTTTACTCGGTATAAATCTTCTACGTTGCTTTTCCTGTTTGTTAATATTACTTTTGCTAAATCCTTGCAGGAGCCATCAACAGCCTCGAGGAGGAATTTGCTTATATTGTCTTGTGGGACCGGCAACCCGATGATGATTGTTGGATATGCGAACCCACTGGGAGCAGAACCGCCATCGGTCTAGCCGCTGGTGTCCATCGGGTTGGCAATGAATTCAATGGGGCGGGCGGGGCGGGCGGTTTTATGTGGTCACCACTCTGGCAACGATGACGCGGTGAACCCCAAGCCAGGCACTCTCATGCATGCTGTGATTCAAGATGAGCCTTGTGGATCATCTTTCCAACGAGACATGTGAGCCGCTGGAAACAATAGCTGGTAATGAACTCGCACAAGACGTCATGTGTACGGGAGGTAATTGGAGTGTTTGTTTCGAAGTTTCAAAAGTTTTGAAATTCATGGTTACACCATTTAGATTTTAATAGCCCGCTCGAAAGGGCGAGCTCGCCCAAGTCCATCGGGCTCCCGCCAAATGTCGGGTACGGGGCCGGGCAGCCAAAATTCCAAAAAAATACAGGACACGGTGGAGGATTTGGCCTATTTTGAGGTTGTGGGCGGGCTTGGATTTGGCGGTGGGATCCCCAAAAATGTTTATGATTTTGAACAAATTTTTAATAGTATTTAGAAAAGGGTAAATACCCACTTGCTTCCTTTAAGGGAATTGACTAATTCACTTTGAGCCTTAAACAATAAACTTTTCACTTGGACCTGTACTCTTGCATTATGCAATCAAGTCCAATCCACTAAATGCTTCCTATCAACTATCCGTTTCATGTTGTCTACGGGGCGATCAAGATCCATTTTCAAACCTGCAGTGGCCCACCACTTCCAAACTAGTTAGCTTACCAACCTAATCCTAACCCTAACAAAGCCCCCCCCCCCCCCCCCCAAACAAAAAAACGAACCCCACCGTCAAGTCCAACCAGCGCCGCCGGCCACACACAATCATCAGAAGCACCACCCGCATCGCACACAAAAAAAAAAAAAAACAGAGAGACAGGAGATGGACCAAAGACCCAACACCACTACACAAACCACACGCACAACACAAACACAAAAACACGAGCACACACATGCCGACAGACGAGAGAGAGAGATCGGAATCGCCGCTCTTGAATCGCACACCACACTTCATACGCAAATCGTCGCCTTCTGAACCACCGCCGGATTTACGAATCGCGCCACCATGCTGGAATCGCGATTGATGAATTATGAATCGCAAACCGCCGCCGCAACACCACGTTCGGAATCGCGAATCGAACCACGAACACGCCAGTGTGGTGGTAATGGTACTGGACTGTGCTGGTGCTAGTGCTGGTGATGATTATGGTGGGTAGCGATGGCGAAGGGGAAGAGAGGATGGTGCTTTTAGGTTCGGCAGGAAGGGGCCGTTGCTGGTTTTTGGACTGGATTTCAAGTGGGGTCTCAATCCTCAATGGGTGGTGCTATCGGACCCAAACCATCAACAATTTGAACTTTTTTTTATAAAAAAAAGTATCGTTTTAGCAAAAAAAAAATTATCATTATATGTGTCGCTATGGGCACTTTCTATACTAGTCGTATAGTCCTATATATTAAGATTTAATTTATAAATAACTTAAAAATTATAAAGAATTCTAACTAATACCAAATACATAGAAATGCAAAAATAATTAGGTAAATATGAAATTTGGCTACACTTAAAGTAAGTCCCACAAATTCAAAAAACTCACATATTTGATATGTATTTTCCTATATCTATATTATTTGTTTATGTTAAATTTCTCAAAAACATATATATATATATAGTTTTGAGACATTATATATATATATATATATATATATATTGAATCTTTTTTAAGACCACAACACCATAGATTCTGTTTTTGCTCATAGATTTTTTTTGTACTATTTTTATTGCATATCTCTTCTTTAATTTCTTTAATTTTACTGATTGATTATTTTTTATGTTAAATATTTTTTTTGTCGCAATCAAAAAAAAAAAAAAACCCCAATGTTAATCATAATAATCAAAATTGAAATATTTATTACAATCAAAAGGAATTCATCATAATTCAATTAATCAAAATTAAAGGATAAATTTTATAAAACTTATTTCAACTATTATAAATCTAAACTTTAAAAAAAAACTATAAAAAATGTTATTGTAACCACGTGCATCACACCTCACACGGGGCAATTGTTAGTTAGAATAATTAAAACATTTAACAATATACTTCATGGAACATTTCATATTCAATATGGTACAAAATTAAAGAACACACTACAAATTTGATCTTTTGATACAAATACAAACACCCGAACTCTCTAATTATACTATTAATTGTTCAATTTGTAAAATTGGAATAGCCCTATATGAGTTATTTTTGTGCGTTCTGGACCGCAACCCAATTAGTTCTGTAAGCTTAGATAGACGGAGACTAACAGATGATTTAATAGTTACTAGAAAAACTAGAGTTTGATTGATTATTATAATTGAAAACTATAAGATTTAATTTTTATATGGTCAAACCTTAGGGTTTTTTTGGTGCGTGTAATGTTCCAAAAAAGAAAAATATTTTTTGTCCCAAATCAGTTGATGTGTAAATGTGATCAGGTGCGATGTGTCACATAGCGGGCGGGCGTGCATAACCACCACTACTACCAACATCATCATCCACGGCCCACATCCCGACTGCAAGCCCGGGGGCAATGGTAAACATACGCAACTCCCCAGAGCATTCGGGTGGTGGACCCGATCGGATGGTGACGGGTCTCCATCTTCGCCTCTAGCCAGTCTGGGTGGACCACTGCTCCTCTCCACCTGCCAAGACGGGTCTCATCGACGCCATCCATGGTCACGCCATACCATTCTCCACAACTACATGACCCACCATGACAAGTCATGCTTTTGGGCACAGCGATTCGTACGACAGATAAGAACATGCAGGTCACCAGTAGCGTTTAACCACTTCGGTGAGGACTCGTCCAGGGGATGCATAGGTAAATTTCAAATATTAATTGGAAAATTACAATATTATAGTTTTCAATCAGTTTCAATACGAAACCCTTCATGTAAATTTATATAAAACTAATGACATAAAAATACTCTTCAATTTTCCATTAGAAATTTAATGGATTTGGATGAAAATACTGCATGACGTTGTAAAAAACTACTTGTTCAAATGAAACTAAGAAAGGTCCAAATGAAAACTTTGTTAATCATAGGGGGCAAACGTAGTGTTTACCAACATAAAGTGAATTTTGACTTTAATTTGTAGGTCTGGTGAGTTAATTAGGACAATAATAATCATATAATTATTTTCATAATCATACTTAAATGAGGGTTTGCATACTTTGCAGGTGTCGAGCACGGGTACTTATGTGGTGAACAATGACTATACTCACTGGGAAATGTATGCTATTGGAGTTAGTGCAGCCCCTACCATCAACGCCCAGGCAACAGATTTCTTGCAGCCCGAACTCAGATTCAGGAAAGAGTGAGAACATCCGCACTTAGAGAAAACTGTGATTAAACCAAAAAAAAAAAGAATTTTATGGAGTTTGATTTAATTCTTAATGTTTGATAGGTCACATTTAAAGTAAATTTTGGTCCACAAACTTTTGTACCTTTCCTAATCGTAATTGGTGTTCTCGGGCCTAATAAAGTAACAAGCACGAATGATGTAGCTCACTGGACCTACCGTGGGTCGAGTCGGAATAAAGTGCAAGCACAACAAAAAATGAGTGTAGCTCACTGGACGCACGTTGGGTCGAGTCGAGTTGTTTGGTGGGAGACAATATCACTCAATCCGTCGTTGTCACTTTTGCAGAAAGTATTTAGGTTTAAACCTCCTAGATGCTATCAATTCCTCTAGTTGAGTACCATTGGCGAATTTTGTCAGGCACGACTTGTGTGTGTAGTTCTCCCGACCAGTCATTCTTAGGTCGGAGACCGAGTTATAAAAAAAAGTGACCATTTTGAGAACTTTTAAGCTTTGAGTATTTGTTGATCTGATAATTTTGTAGGTGACAAGCATGACGATGCACCGGGAAGAGGGCGAGTGTATGCAATGGACTGGAGATCATAAGAGGGAACCTGATGTTGAAGGGTCCTACTTCAGGCAGTCAGGGGCTGGTGCATCGTTCCACATAGGCCAGGCTTCAAGCCTGAGTGCTAGACCATCTTCATTGTGGGCCCATGACCACCACTGCTGGTGCCCAACTGCAGAAAGGGCTCTCATTTTTTTTGGTTAATCTCAATCAATTACTACTTAAAAAGAAAGCTCTAAGCTAGTTTAAGTTCACAATGAGGAGAGAGAGAGAGAGAAAAGGAGTGTATGAGTGAAACAAAATTAGACTCAGGTTGATATTCTGAAGGTTATGTTTTGTTTCCTCTTTGTGGCTCTAAAACTATTAATTCTAAATATTAAAGATCAGTTTGGGCCGTTAATTAGCTACATTGTTTTTATTTTTAATTTTGATTTTTTGGTTAAACTTATTTTACTATTTAATAATAATTTGATATTTTCGGATATTCCTTAACGAGGAAAAAAACTTGAAAATATAAATAAAATTGATCTGATTTGGAATTTGAAGAGAAAAAAAATCACTCATACAACAGAAGTTAGCTTATTATTTTGGCATTACGGTTTTAAGCTATCAATTTTTTATATATATAAAAAAAATTCTTGTTTGAAAAATGAGCCCACACCCCATAAGGGTTCCTTTATTAAGTAAAATTATGACCATCCCCTTCATTTGAAGAAAAATGCATTGAAATGAAATGAAAGAATATTATATAACGAGAGGGAAATAATAATTCAATATGAAAAATTAAGTAGCTTTGATCATTAAATACTTGATTTATCAAAATTGAAATGGGTGAAAGAAAGGCTTGATATACGAGAGCAAGAAAACATAAATATAAAATTTTTTTTATTATGATTAGACATATTAACAAAACGAATTAACAACTATTAGAATATAAACAGAACATAAGTGCCAAGAAACCTGAAAATAGTTACGCAAACCGCATCTCTTAATCACACGATCACTTACGCAAATTCAACTTCTCACCGGTGCACTGAGCAGAATGAGAGTCGACTTTTCAAATAAACATTGAACTCCAAATATGTTAGCACCGCACGTTTGGACTGCTGTCACACGAAATCTGATGCTTCAGAACATATAATATATATATACACACAAGAGGGGTGATGGGTTGAAATGAATGATGAAGTTGATCTATTTCAACATTGGCCAGGGAAAATCATGATGGTGGCTGCCATTTAAACCCTTTAAGAATCGGGGAGAGACAAGGGCGCGGGGGGGAGAGCACTGTAGCTTGTGATGGTTCATGGAACATAGGTGGATTCTCAAAAGTTCAACGACGTGTTGAAGATTGATGGTTGACTATTTGATGAAATTGGGAATTTTATATGCGTGGCCTCAAGTTCATGTTAGGTATAACATCAAGCGTTCCCCAAACAACTAGGAGAATGCACGTGTTTAGTTATAAAGTCTTAGTTAATGCATGGACGGAAAGGTAAAACTGAAGTTAATTTAAAAGAACAGGGTTTTACATGTAAAAATAAAAAAATTAGAGGAGATGATTTGTCACCAGAGTCAACTCTGGCGGTTTATGTGTGCGTGTAATCTTCCCTATGAACTTCGACTGACAACAGATAAAGTGGAAGAAAAAATTACAAAAATAATTGGCTCAGATTTGACATAATATAGACAAATTAAATTTAAATTTTAATTTAAATAAATTAAATTCTTAATTTTTTAACATGTCACAATTAGAAGCCCACATCAGAATCTATTTTATATAACTTGACAGGGCCCATCGGGAACGATGATAAAGGACCAGTGAATAAAATCAAAGAATTAAACACTTGCTGAGTAGGGGTGTTACAATTTGGATGCCGGTCTGATTTTCGAAAAAATCACAAACCAAACCGTTATAACATTAAGTAATTCAATCAATCCAAAGCGTTGAAACTAGGAAATCAAACCGAATTATAATCCATAAAATGACAGTTTTGTTCGGTTCGATTTCACAATTTAGAATATAATACCAAAATTATAATATCTAATAAAAAAAGACTACAAAAAGCTGTTAGACCTATGTTTTCACTTTTTATTCTTCACTTTTAAATTTTTTCTCAGAAATAATTAAAAATATTAGACAAAATACAATTCAAAAAATAATTAATAATTACCCAAATATAATTAATATTATGAACATAAATATTATTTATATATAATAAATAATATA
>VIGQ01000087.1:12500-15000 GCA_009663005.1 Actinidia chinensis | reverse complement strand
AGAAAAATTAACTGATAAAATTTTTCTTAGATAGAGAAATAATGTGAAATTTTTTTGATGGAAAAATGAGATAGAGATAATCCTAATATCCATGGGAAGTGAAAATATTTTTTTTGGTGGGATGAAAAAACTAAAGTACTCACGTGTAGGGTGTGTGAATTACATCTAGATAAATAGTGTATACGCGTATATATATAATATATATATATATTCTCTCTATATATATATATATATATCACGCACATATATATATAATCGATTTCGGTTCCGGTTCGGCTCTTGCCCCAAACCCACGGTTTGAAAATAAAACCGGTAACCGAAACAAAATTGATCGGTTCTTATTTTAAAAACCAGAACCTTAACCATTAAACCATTAAAACCAATTCAAAATGCACGGTTCGGTCGATTCGGTTCGGTATCGATTCACCGATTTTCAGATTTTTTTAGGACACCACTAGTTAAAGGGGTCAGGGCCGCCAGGCCTTCTCTCAAGCACAATTTTGGATGTTGCATTGTCCAGTTTAAGTATTTTTTCTTGAGCTACTCATTTCTTTCATCGAAAAATCAAAACTATACAAAATTTTATTATCAACTTCAGAATACATTTTGATACATTTTCCAAAGCTCTAGCATAATTTAAAGAAAGATGTTAAAATCTCTTAACACTATGGCGAATATGTCGTAAAATGCTCTCAAATCTTATTTGGAATATTAATATTTATTCATTTTATTATTCGCTAAATAATTTATAAAACATAAGGAGTTTTAATTGATTATTGAATATTCTGGTACTCCGTATTCTTGTGTAGGGCACCTAATAATTTATCTTATAAATATTATATTTTGGTTTCATTTCTATTAACATTTCCAGTTCTTGTATTATTTTCACTCAGTTGAATGTGTCGGTTTATGGGGTGGTTGCTATAGCGAGAAAATAATTTTTAGATTTTAACTAAAGATTCTGCTTTAGATTTTAGATTTTAGATTTTAGATTTTAGTAGAAATTGATAAACTTATTTACTGCAGCTGTAAGATTGTGAATTAAAGTTGGAGTGTAGAATTTGCTGCAAAAGCTAAAAATCAACGTTTTCTTGTAAAGTTATCCATTTTGCCCTTTATTCTTTTAATAGAAAATAATTATTATTGATATTTTGCGTTTAGGTACTTTAATGATACTAGAATCAGCTCCAAAGGCAACTCCAAAAACAAAAGAATTTTTTAAAAATTAGATTTAAGCTCCATTTTCAGCTTCCTATAATCACTTTAAAGTTGTTTCTAGATTTTGAAGGTTTGACAAATACTCATAAACTGCTTTTGAAAATTCAAAACGGGGGTAAAGTTCAAGGTTGAATCAAGAGATTTAAACCGTGTTTTGAAAAGATGATATTTGACCATGTAATGGCCGTTGGTTTGGTTTCTGCTATACCGGCTCGCCCTAGCTCGCACCATGAATATGAGTTAATATTGTGAATGAGATTTGGATGGGGTTGTTTATCCAGGGTAGTGATGATACTGTTGGCGTATTACTACTATCTTACTAGTGTTTGGATAAGAAGCTATTGAATTTGAGAGAATGTGTGTTGTTTATTTTGAGTAATATGACATGGGGACTGAAACGATAAATAAAAAAAAAGTGAGGGACTTGAGGAAATAAGTTACAAAAATTGCGGATAACAGAGTCAAGAAATACACAAATGATAAAATTGCAAAGTTTAGGACTTGAGAGAAATAAATTACATAAAACGGGACACATATAATAAAAATGCCCCCATGCAGGATCGAACTACAGACCTTCAGTTTACAAGACTGCGTCTACCACTTGAGCTATAGGGCCTTGCATTTTTTAATTTCAAAATATGAAAATAATTATTAATTAAAGCCAAATCTCGTTAAAAAAAAAAATTTATAAACAATCTCATTTTCGTTTTTGAAACATTTCATTCCTTAATTAGCATCCTCCAACTTACAAAATCCTCAGGGCAAACAACTTTTTGAAAACAAATTTAATTTAGGGACATAAATTTAGTTAAACACTAAATAAATTTACTATAGGTAACTTTATCAATCGAGTAAATATTAGTATTTTATATTTAATATATAATTTATTTAATTTTAACTTAAATTTTAATGTATGTCATTGTGATAAATTTATATTGTAGTGTTCATTGATAATTCATAACCTTAATTTGAAAGTTAATATTATTGTGATAATTTTATCATTTGCGTACGATTGCAATATAATTCCTAAATTAGATTTGAAATGCAAATGTTTGATAAATGTTATATCATTTGAAATTTTAGTTAGAATTATTGTAAACAATTTTCATATTTTACACACTTATAAATTTATCACTGTTAATTATCATAAAATGTTATTAAAAACATATGTTGTAAAAAAACATACAAAATATATTTGATACATAAACTGATAAATACTATTGTCAATTTTAAATATTATTCAACATATAATTCAACATAAAAACATAAAATACTAATATAT
>VIGQ01000087.1:0-5000 GCA_009663005.1 Actinidia chinensis | reverse complement strand
CCGAATATTCGCGTGCCTTTTGCAAATTAAAATTCATATTGGGATAGTGGGGTTTAAAAACCGGCGGCTTACATTTTAACTCAATTCCAATTAAGTTTGTTCCGGCACTCCCATAGGTGTTTCAGGGCTTATGTGTCCAAGGAAAAAACTGAAAAATTTGATCTTAAGGCAGAATTAATGTTATTTAATCTGGAAAGTTTGGCTACACGTCAGCAGGATTGTTATTCGTCAGATATCATAAATGAATTACATGCGATTATTTTTAATAATATCAAATTAATAATCGTATTGTGAGTACTAATGTTTATATTTTTGAAAAACGATTATATATGACCCGAAAATTCCCTACTGATTCTTTGATTATAGAGGCTGATTTTGATGAACATGAAATTTGGATAAACAGACACAACCATTTAGGGGCGAATAATGTCTCCTTACACTAATTCACATCTAAGTCCGGTGCTATTTTGGTTTAACTTCTCTCCCCTATTCTCTCTAAAGAGCAGAATTAATGAGTTAGTTTAGAGTTGGTCTCATGCCACTCGTGACTTTGTGTTATGTTCCTTTGGGGGTAGGTAAATTACTCATTTTTATGTACGAAAAACAGGTTGATAAAGCTGACGAGGTTAGGGTTGGTATCACGTGTGGTCTACGCACGTGTTTAATTGTACTCCATCCAGGTGGTAAATTTTATGACGACTGAATTCCAATCGAACTCATAAAATTGTTCTAACAACATAAAAGTGAATTGTAAATTAATTGTTGCACAACTAACTATCACCTCTTTTTCCATTGCCGCAATAGAAATTAGGTTTTTTGGTTTTTGCACTTTCAATTTAAAAAAATAAAATATTCATTTTTTTTTTTTATGTTCATTATGAGAAAGACATGAAACACACACCAAGCTTTTGATTAATGTAAAAGGCTATTTTGTTTTTTTTACATAAATAAAGACGAAAATAGAATATGTTTGGAAAAAATAGAACAGTGAAAAAATTATTGTCAAAAAATAAGTTCTCCTCGTTGAAAGGTCCCCGTAGATTCCCTTCTCTACAGATTTATAATCCTAATCGTTTAATTTTTAGAGTTTGTTAAGCATATTGCCGATGTAAAAAAAAATAGTCGTTAGATATCTGTATCTCACCGCGATCGGATGAACATTTGCGTTAATGTTTTCAAAAGTTAGAATTGGCATTTATTTCTTTCGCAACAAATATGTCCTAGATCTGTGATATTGATATTCGCTCATCTAATTTTTTTGTCATGAATTGATCTACGCAATAAAATCGTTAAATTTGAATTATTTACAATAGACCGGAGATTGGGCCCCTTAAAAAACACTAATAAAAATTATAGTACTTAGGTGAACTCGGACCGACTCACCTTGTTTGTTCCCAATATTTTTCTTTTTTCGTAGTAAGCATTTTTTATTTTTACTTCACACATACTTTGGAATTGCAATTACGAAAGATATTGTGGGTTGAAATATTGGTCCATAATGCCTAAATGGATAAAGATCCGTTCCATTACTTGGATTTGAGTGTTGTTAGATAAGCAAGAACAAATGACAGTTAGTGGGAGGCATGGGCTTTAAATTTCATCTCTCAACAGCCCCCATTAATTCTTTAATTTAAGAATTATCAACATATCTATATATATTATACATATACTAATGCATGTAAAATATATTCTATATACCTACATTTAGTCCCACTTTTTCAGTTAACGTTTTTTTAAGTTTATATAAGCCAAAAAAATCAGCCCAGAAGTAGTTTTTTTATTTGTTTTATTTATTATTAGCTAAAGTAAAGCCAAAAAAGCAAAAAAAATGACTTTTTTAATAGCAAATCTTAAAAATCTTGACTTTTAAGCATTAACCTTACCACACGGAGTCCTCAATAATTAGGATCACTTCTCTACAAGTCCAACTACCCTACGCCTATGAAAATTCTCGTATCCTCTTATTTGTGATTGATTAAAATAGTGGATAAGTCTCACTCAAAACATTACACTACTATTTTGACCAATACAGTAAGAGTAACCTTAAATCGTATTAGCTTCGATTCAAATCAAAGAGAAAACTAAGTATGACTAATTAGGGATTAGAGGAGAAATTTTGGGCACGGGCCCGAGTTTCAAAAAAAACTAAGGATCTTGAATTTCAAAAAACTCGAGTTTGGTAAATGCTCAAAAACTAACTTGTCATTTTTAGAGTTTGTTAATCATATTGCCGATGTAGAAGAAACTATGTCGCTTCAGATATTTGTAGCTACAACACGATCGGATGACATTTGCGTTAATTTATTCAAAAATGATAATTGGCATTAATTTTTATCGCAACAAATATGTCTAGATCATGTAACCTTAAATCGGGGGAATTAGCTGGATTCATGAAGAAAACTAAAAGTAGTGACTAATTGGGATTAGAGGAGAAATTTGGCACGCCGAGTTTTCAAACAAAACTAAGGCACTCTTGACATTTCAAAACTCGAGTTTTATGTATAATTTTTACTTGGGTAAGTTGTCCTTCTACTTGAAACTTAGTAGCATTTTTTTTTTGCTTAGATTACAACTTATATTCAAAAATTCTCGATTTCATTTCCTTTCGCTTCCATCAATAATGATAGCCAATTCCACAGATTTGACATTCAAAATGATGGTAATGAAAAATAATCTGCATTAATGAAAATAGCTATATAAAAGCGAGCTAGATCTGTTTGATAACTCCTTTCACATATACATAAAACTTCCTATAAACCTTGGCATAAACTATCATAGAAACTTCAATTAAATTAAGACCGTGTTTTTATAATGCATTTGCCCTAGTGAAATTTATAGAGGGCGACTAAAAGATAATAACTAGCTTATTCTTTCTATTTCACTTTCCTAATCAACTCCATGTATCCATGATCCAATCAATTCCTCTGTTTGCGATAATTGATTTTTTAATTTTTTTATTGTTAATAATATTTTTTTCATGTGTTTTGATCACAATATTGTACAGTTTTTTTTGGGTCTCTCGATTAAAGGATCAAGAAAAGTAAATTTTTTTATAGTTCTTATTTATTTAATCAGACGAACCAAAAACTATAAAATCATTAACCAAAAGATGAAAAAAGTTAATAAAAATTAAAAAATTCAAAATAATCCAACAAGTTGAATAAAAATTAAATTCAAAGATGAGACTCATTGAGCCAACTAGGAAAGAGTACCTAGAAGACAACCCTGAAGTTCATGATGATGATGACGATAAAGAGCCTTCATGGGGTAGGGGTGACCTGCAGAACAAATAGTTCCCAGCAAACAAAGTCCCCAAAATGCCCCTGACCTCCTTCATCTCTTCACGAATCTTTTGCCCATTGACCCAAATAGCCCCAGCTTTTTCTCTTCAAGAACCTCCTCAAGCGTTGGGATCCTACCCGAACCTCGTCTTGATACGAACTTTCTATCTTGGTGGCCATTTTTTTGCCCTCGCAATCACTCTCTCTCATAAGATCATGATCTTCATCATCGCTGACCACCCTCATTGCCTTAGTCTCTGGTAGGCGAATTTGGGCGGTGGTGGTGGAGGCCATTTGGTGAGGTCAGAGATGGGTTTTTCAGAGGAAATGAATGGGTGTGTTGTCTGTCTTTTGATGAGGTTTGTCTACTATTCTGTTTGGAGATAGAGATGTTGAATGTTATGTTTGCACGCTGGTGAGTGCATTAAATGCAGAGAGATTGCTGACAGCAGTGTTTTTGTGGATTATACAAGGGAACTCAAATTTTTTCTTTCAGTGTCTAAGTCATTTTTTTTTTATGGGATGTTTTGTAACGGTTATCACGTCCCCCTCACCTGGGGGAGTGTCCCCCCTATGTAAATACCATTATGCCCCGGTTCTCTCTCTTTTCCGGTTTTTATTTTTGTGTGTATTTTTTTTTATTTTATTTTGTGTATTTTTGTGTATTTTTTTATTTTTTTTTTTATGTTTTTAATTTGTGAGTGAATTAAATAGAAATGAAGTAAAAAGATTGTATTTTTGATTTTTGGCCTTATAAACTTTTTTCACCTTTTAATCAATAATTTTTTTATTTTTTCGTTCTTCTTTTTTCGTTTTCGTTTTGGATTAACACGTCTTTCAAGCCGTAATAGGCCTCGTATTCCGTATAGACTGACCTGAGAGTTCTTGGCAAAACGAATTAATCTACACTTTATAGGGTAACCCTTAGCATCATTTTTAATAAAAAAAATTTAAATATCGTTATTATATATTTTAGCTTTGTAATATTTTTTTAATAAAAAATATACTCTTTATTTTTGAGTTATATTTTATACTTTTCTAATTTTTTACAAATAATGACTCTCAAATCTACAATTAAAAAAGATTACAACCTATAATAAAAAAATTTGATACCAAAATAAATAACTTTAATAAAAAATTAATTAAAAAAAACAGAAAAAAAAACGAGAAGGGAGGGGGGGGCATAACAATAATTTTAGGGGCACGGGTGGGGCCGGGGGTTATGACATCGGGCGGTGGGAGTAGCCATTTTCTATGGCCATCGTTGACTCGTCGATTTGTGAACAGTATTTTACATAAGTGTTCAAACGGAGTTAAATGAAATAATATGTACATATAATAATTTGGAAATCAATTTAGTCATTGATTTTCTCATTCCAATCTCCAAACAAACAAAAAGTTTACATTAGAGTTTGGGTTTTTAAAAACAAAAATAATGGGAAAACCGATACCTTATTTTTAATAAAGTTTTTAATGTAATTTACCTTTGTAAAAACATTTTATATATATAACCTGTACCACGTGGCCTTATAGTAAAAAAGTGACAAAGTTTGAGGTCATAAATAGAGCAGGCGGACCTCGGATCACTTGCTCTCAATTTTTATCACTTTCCTACTCTAAGCACAGTTCCATTGTTAAATCCTAAACCTCCATTTTAACCCACATAGACCCCCCTCCTCTCTCTTAGTCCGGCAAAAAACTGATATCTCCAACATCGTA
>VIGQ01001164.1:5000-15000 GCA_009663005.1 Actinidia chinensis | reverse complement strand
TTAAGAGGAATTTAGCGTCAGTCAGAGACAAAGTTAATGAAGAGCGTGGCTATAATGCCTCAAAGGTGCACATTGATGGAAGAAGGACAAAGATCCAAAAAGTTGGGAAATGGCAATCATAAGAGGACAGAAGTTTTGGCCAAATACAGAACCACAATCAGGAATCCCAAAAACCAATAAGAAGAAAGAAGGGGTTCTTGCTACCATTGCCAGTAAACCCTGGCCACTACAAAAGAGAGTTGCCGAGATTGTGCTGACCAAACAAAAAAGGGCCTGGGGACGGACCGAAAAGGTTTGTGGCTATGAATCCGAGGCTAGATGTTCTCGAAGTGCTGAAGCATGGTGGATTATTGATTTGTTGAAGCTGCAAACGAGGCTGTCTTGGCCAAAGACAAAAGTTGCTCAAGAACATGAACCAGTGGAAAGATGTCAGCGTTCTTACTGATGGGCATGCTCCACGCTAGCAATCAAGGGCCAAAGGAAATATGGATATGGAATGTACTCTGGAAAATGTCTTACTCTTACTGATGTGTACCATGTACCAGAAGTTAGGAAGAATTGAGTTGTCTGGAAGTCTTTTACAAAATTTGGTTCAAACTGTGTGTTTGTAGTCGGAACAAATTATTCTTCCGAGGGAGGGGCTTTTGTGGGGGGAGAAAGGAATTTGTATGAGGGGCCATGTTCACACTCAACATCAATAAAATGAATGTTGTTTCGGCTTTATTGTTGATTCTTTTCTTTATGCATTTCGTTTAGGACATTGTTAATTTGTTGAGAAGATATGCTTGACATGGTTGGTATTTAGAATACTTCCTAAATGTGCTAATGATTATGAATGAAAACTGTAGGAGTATTTGTTATTATGCATATAAATTGACCTGAGACCCCCATTTGTCCTAAAATTGAACGAATACATCTTATTTAGTACAATTAATAATAGTGAATGGTGTGATATGCATAGAGTACTCCAAACTAGAGGAGGGAAAAGTATTTTGTACTTTTATAGATGACTTTACAAAATTTTTGTTATTATGTTTACTTAATGACAGTCTTTCTAAAGATGAAGTTTTAGATATAAATTTAAAATATATAAAACAGAAGAAGTTGAAAAATCAATGTGATATTAAAATTAAATGTTTTAGATCTGATTAGGGGGAGGAGAATACCATTTTCTTTTATATTGTGAATCTGTTGGCATTATACATGAAACTTCTATTGACATACACACCACAAAACCTAAAAGGAGTGGCTAGGAAAGAAAAAATAGAACCTTTAGTTTTTGATTGAATATGATTAAGCTTATGCTTTTTAATTCTGGTCTAGACCAAATGTTATGGGGTGAGGCATTGTTAAATGCATGGCATATATGTTTAAACGTATTGTTCCCTCATAAAAGAAGACTAAGATAACACAATACGAAGTTGAAAAAATAGAAAACATAACTTAAGTTATCTTAAAAAGTTTGGGGTTGTAGAGCCAGTGTTAGATTACCAGAAACCTAAATTAAGATAATTAGGACCAAATAAGCTGGTGTGAAATGTATTTTTCTTGGTTATGCTGAAAATGTAAAGTGGGATTAGATTTCTGTTTACGAGCCTAATGAATCAATAGAAATTAATATAACTGTAAAATCGGCTGAAAATGCAGATTTTATGAGAATTAGATTAACCCCCCCCCTCCCGCCCCCCCCCCCCCCCCCCCCCCCCCCCCCCCCCCCCCCCCCCCCCCCCCCCCCCCCCCCCCCCCCCCCCCCCCCCCCCCCCCCCCGCCCCCTTACTATTCCTAGAATTATTAATAATTAAAACAGTGTAATGGAGAATACCTATGGAACCACATTATTAATAAAAGGGATAATGAAAGTGAATCTGTTCCTAGAGGAGTAGAGGGTAAGGACTGAAAAGTCTTGTTGCGTCCAGAATTTTATCCATTTGGAATTGGTATGAAGGAACTAGAGATTCACATTCTAGACAATCATTGTCACAGTCTGTAGAACTGACCCCGCTTACTTTTGGAGATGCTATTGAAATATCAAGACGTTGCATTGGACGGAGGCTTAGTGTAATGATGGAAATGGATTCTATAATGGGTAATAAAAACTTGTGAAAATTAGTAGAGTTACCCCCTGGTTTAATCCTCTTGGTTGTAAATGGATTTTTAGAAGAAATGAAAATAGATTGGTACTATGATAAGTTTAAGGCTAAAGATTAGTGGCGAAGGATTTTAAACAAAAGGAGGGATTAGATTACTTTGACACTTATGCTCATGTTGCTCGAACACTACTATTCGTTGTACTATTGCATTGGCATCTATATTAATAAATTGGAAATTCACCAAATGGACGTAAAAAACAGCATTTTAAATGGTGAATTAGATGAAGAACATATATGGAACAACCAGAGGGTTTTGTCATGCTTGGGCAAGAGAATAAAGTTGTAAACTATATTAAAGCTCTTATGGTCTTAAAACAAAGCACCAACCTAATGCTGAAAAATTTGATAAAGTATTAAACTTAATGGTTGTTAGATACACGATCTGACAATGTGTTTATAGTAAGTTTTTAAATGGAAAAGGTTGATAATATGCTTTTGTATGAGATACATGTTAATCTTGTAACGATATTGATAGCATTGAGAAGTTAAGAAAATTTTGTCATCTAATGTTTGATAGAAAGACTGGGCATTGCTAATGCATGTTGGAATTAAGATTATAAGAAACAATGCTGTTATTACTCTTTTCACAAGTTCACCACTATATGAAAAGATACTTAGAAAGTTTGATTGTTTGATTGTAAATACTGTGACTACACTTTTGATCCAAACTTTGAAATTATATCCAAATATCTTTGGAAGGAGCTGTTGATCAATTAAAATATTGCTAAGATAATGGGCTGTTTGATGTATGCATGTACATGTATCTAGGCCAGTCAGACATTGCTTATGAAGTGGGTAAACTTAGTTACGATATACTAAGATGGTTCCTAGCACTATTCATTGGATGCTATAACAAGAATATTGAGATACTTAAAAGAAAACCTATGAATTATGTATTTGTTATAGCGGGTTATCCTACAGTTTTGGACGGATATACAGACGCGTTGGTTACTGAGAGTGATGATCATACATCTACTAGTGGTTGGATATTCACTCTTGGGGAGGAGCTATCTCCTGGGGACAAAGAGAATAACAAAACTTTAATTGAAGACTCTACCATGGCGGCTGAGTTTGTAGCTTGGCATCTTTTTAGCAAAGAAGCTGAGTGGCTTAGGAATTATTATTTGGAAATCCTGTTTGGCGTAAAACCAGTGCCACCTTTATCTTTGCATTGTGATAGTGAGGGCTACTGCACTGATCACGGGCTTATAGCCAAATATTATTATAGGGCAAATCTGTGGCATATTGCCTAAGGCATAGTTATGTAAGACACAATTACTTACAGATGGGGGTAATTACTATTAATTTTGTGAGATCTTTCCAAAATTTGGCAGATCCACTTACCAAAAGGACCTTGCAAGGGATTTGGTGTTGAAAACATCAAAAGGAATGGGACTTAGGACTATTAGATAATGCACCAATGATGGAAACTGACTGCTACGCTTGAACAATCAAGTGATAGAGGTCAATGATGTCAAGTACATTATATGTAGTGATTGCAAGCAACTGTTCTTATATTTGTTCTGTCCAAAAGAAAAGAAAAGTTACTGGTACGGTAAGTGTAAAGATGTTGAGGATGAGCAATAGCTCTTAATAGAATTTATAACATTAAGTTCGGTTGAAATGATTTTAAATTACTGGATCCTTTATGATAAGTCTACCTATATGAGTGTAGAAGGTGGTGCCGCCTTTTATGCGACTTGGCAGTAGTCTCTAAAGCAGAACTCATGAAATAGGGTTTATAGACACAAGCCTTCCACGTGTCGCGTCTTTATAAATACTTAAAAGAGAAGAAAATTTATGTGTTGAGACATACCCGGTTTACCAAATAGGATGCTAGTTCAAAGCTTGCCTACTAAGCCATCCTGGTTAACTTTGATGTGTTATCACTAAGTTGAAGGTTAAGTCCAGAGACCTTTATTTATGCATAAATTTTCCTGTTAGCCAAGAAAATTTATTATATTTTTTGAAAATGGTGGAGATTGTTTGAAATCTTTCAAAGATATGGTATATATATAATAGTTTGAGTGTTGGGTCCCACATTGAATAAAGAGAAGGAAAGTCAAAAAAGTTTTTTTAAGTGGTAGTCATTATGATTGTTTGTCTTGTTGTGCTAGCATATGCTGGGTGTGTAGTGTGTGCACAGTAGGACGGTGCATAAACCGTCCGCACACGCAAACGCGAGCGGCGCGTGGCCCGCAATGTGCGCTTTGTTTTGGGCTATTAGTGGCGCACTTGGCACTTGGGACACGTGGCACGTGCACGTTGTGTGGCGTGTTTGTTGTGAATCAAGGACCGTTTGTGAGTTTTTATTCATGATGATATAACGAGTAGGACGGTTAATATTAAAGATTAAAGATAGTTTATGGTTTTGGGAAATCACATTAATTAATAAGATGTGATAAACGGCTTGATTGGATATGAAGAGGTTATCGATGGTAACCGTTGAATACTAAAAGGTTGTGATCGGTTTGAATGGACTGGTTTTTAAACATAAGTTTACTGTTTATAAATGACAGTTAAAATGTGGACTGTTAGAGTTTGAATATAACAGTCATCTTCTTCCAAAACATTCTCTCTCATGAAAAGACCACTTATTATGCCTAATAATTGACCCAGATTTCGCAGCAATTAAAGAACTTTGATTCGAAACTTCTCTTTTTCTTTTGTAAATACAGTTTTGTAAAATTGTTCTTGAATTCTGTTTTCTGCCAGAAACATGAATTCAGATCTTGGCTACCGAGAAAATCTGAAAGTATTTTGTCTGTGATTCGTTTTTTTGTGCAAACGAGTCAGACATCAGATTAAATTTGAGGTGGTTTAATGTTATCCTAGAAGCATCGCTGTGTGAACCCATGTGCATACAGTCTTAAAATTGGTGGGGGCGAAAACGCTTTTTAAGGGGAAAAACGACATTTGACGTGCCGTGTGAAGGTATTCTGCCAATGGTGAAGTTTGCTGTCTACAAACACTGACAGAAATGGCGGTGGAAGGTGGGGCTTGGCGGGACACTGATGATCTGAAAATAGAATACCCCAATATTTTTTTTGAGAAAAGCTATTTAATTGTCCAAAAAACAGAAGAAAACCAAATAAACAGAACTCTTGGTGAAATGTTATTCTGACATTGGTCACACGATTTTCTTCAGCCCAAAACCTCAGAAAATTTTAAAAAATCTTCTAAATTCAACTAAAAGACATTGCACAAGGATTGGTAAATTATATATTGAAATTTCTGTAAAATCATACATTTAGCTCGGTTCAAGCATTTTTCGTTTACTTGAACACCGGTTTTCGGTTTCCCTTTGCTAATTTGTCTTAACTACGTACTAGCAATCGCCCAGCTAAGAACCTCCATGATTCTACAAAAAAACAAATTCTTATTTACTTTTAGTTAGAACGTAAAATATGGTACAACAAACGAAAATCTTCCTAGTAAACACCAGTTGAAGTCCATCGACCCGATCAAAAGTCTCCGATAAAATCCCTAGTTCAGGGTTCTGGCTCCAGTTCCGATAATCTTTCTATTAGCAACGCAAGCCACACGAATTACTACCTCCTTCTCCTTCCCGACGATCCAACGGGTCGTAACAATTACTATCATCATCCGAATAGTCAGCAACAGTAATATTCACTATTTTTCACCACTCACATCTCGGTAATCCCCCGCTGGTTCCTCTTCGTCCCCCATAACTGCGGCCATCAAGAACCCGCCCCCCCAACATTTGAAAAAACCAACGGTAGTTTGGACTATTTGGCTATTGCTCATTGAAGGTACAAATAACTACGATCCCTCAGACTTTTGTCTTTATTTTCTACTGAGTGACCCTGCAACTCTTAAACATCTATGCTCTGCTAGCCCTTTTTTTTTCCAACTTTGTTTTATATTTACACGCAAGATTTTATGATTGTACATCATAAAAACTAGTTTGAACGCACGGCTTATGAAAATGTAAGAATGACTCTTGGACTTTCCTCTCTCATTACTACTTCCGTGCCTCATTTCTTAGTAAATCAAAAAACCTTTTTTCCTAAAAATTATATTCAATTTTCTAGACAAACAAGAAGAAACAAGGGATTAGAGGAATACCTCCATGAAGGAGGAGATTGGCAGACTTCGGCTTTGAGCTGGTGTCCATGGTTGGTAGGAAATTATTGTCTTTTTCTTTTTTCAATAGCAACCGAAGTCGACTGTATTTTTATTTTATTTGGTGTGTGTTGGAGAAGATCATGAATAGTTTTTAAAATGTGTAGTGTTCTCTAACTGGAAATCTCATTTTTTTTTGTTTATGCAAGTACAAAAAACCCAAAGCATTACGGGCTTCTTAACCAAAAATAAACGAGTTGACTGGCACCATTGTCGTTTTGATTAAGATTGAGGAAACAAGTTTGACGTTAAAAAAAAAAGGTCACATCAAGGGTGTGTGGGGTTTTTGTCGAGGAGAAAAATATCTCTCTATGTTATTTTAGATTAGATTATTAATTTTTTGAGAAAATTACTTGAGAGCTATCTTATTTGTAATTATTTTTTTTTTATTTGTTTTTCTGCAATGTGATCATCAAAATTTGATGAAATTTTTTTTTTTAATTTTTTTTTTTTGTGCGTATTGGCCGTGGTCACTCGGCAATTAACTAGTTATTACAAGTAGTCCGAGAAGATATGATTGAATAGCAAAATGATAAACAATTAATAATTTTGCTTCAAACATTTTTTTTTCCCTCTAAGCATAACTTCTCACTGTAGATTAACCCTCATGTCAACCACTGCACAAATGCCCCACGGTATCACAACCCAAATAGCCACAAATGAAATTTGAAGTAACATGTCATGGAGTTAGGAGTACTGAATCAAACAGCATGATATACTAACATGTACAGGAATGTCTGTCCGTGGACTTTTCATTTCTAAGGTAAAACATTTTTTATTATTGTGATTTATATTTTTAAAATGGTCACTATCATGTCATTTTTAATTTATTTTTATATAAAAATTCTGAAAAAAATACTATTTTCCTTAATCAGAATAAAATTCTCCCAACATAGAGATCTAAGTTACCACCAAGCCGTTTGGTCCGAGTGGGGCCTAGAGAGAAAACTTAAGGGCTCTCTCCAACGATTGCAATATTGAATAACAGAGGGTCAAAACCCAAACGATAGAGCTATTAAAGTTTTATAAAGATTTTAACTTCAGAATTTTAGAATTTATTGAAGTATACTCAATCGAAA
This sequence comes from Actinidia chinensis, assembly GCA_009663005.1. Lineage (NCBI taxonomy): Eukaryota > Viridiplantae > Streptophyta > Magnoliopsida > Ericales > Actinidiaceae > Actinidia > Actinidia chinensis. The sequence continues at coordinate 7,625 of VIGQ01001164.1, read as the reverse complement.
TTTATTGAAGTGTGCGCAAGTTGGAATATGATCGATCTAAGAAGTGGTGGGGTGTTTCTTTCAAGCACATTGCCCACTAGCGTAACATGACCATCCACAAATATTAACAGGAAATCCAAAAGGATTCTGGATTGAGATCTATTACAGGCAAGGTGGTTGTTTTTGTCCCCATATCACAAGACACACACTGCACCTAAAGTAATGTCAAATCCTCAATACTTGAAACTATCACCATAGAATGCATCCAAGCCATACACGTGGATCTCATCAGAGATTGGCATAAGCAGGACCCAGTAAAAAACCCTGTAGCCCTATCAATTTTGCATCATCTCCCCTCTGAAAACACAAAACCTCCCCCCCCCCCCCAACACAAAAAAAAAAAATTGATCAAAAACCCGTAAATCTTTTCTAAAATGAAAGCATGAGGAAACAAGAAGATAAAAGAAAACATTATAGGGCAAATGAAATTGATCACCCCCGAGGTTTTTTTATAGTAACAAGGACATCCTAAGTACTAAAAATGACAATCTAATCTCCCCTTAGGTTCTAAAAATGGCACTAATCTCAACCTCAGGTAGCTTGGCTGATAACCTGAATTTTGTTCAAGAGGTGTTCAGTTTGAGTTCCCTAAAGACTAAAAGTTTGCTCGCCTGATAATTTCCAGGGCTCTCAGATTAGTCTAAGTGGATCTAATTGGATTAAACGAGGATACTGGACTATTCTAACAAAAATAACACAAACTCTCCTGTTAGTCTTGCCAAGTAAACGGCATAAGGCGAGGTGCAAAAGTACTCTTTGCCCCTATGTGTAGTACAAAAAATATAGATTTTGATTGAAATGTAAAAAGGACTATACAAAACTTTCGGTACCTATGTAGGTGTATGGTTGACACATAGTGTTGGTGCACTCACTTACATGTATCTCAACAAATCATACCTGTTAGAAATTCACAGGAAGAAGCAAAGAACCAAAATGATGGGGAGGGAAGGAAGGGAAGGGAAGGCTTTTATGCTCTTTCCATAAAAGAAAGAGAGCAAAAGGCAGGCGTTTTAACTTTAATAAGCTATTATGTCTTTTAAACATGGAAATGGAGTAGCCAAAAATATCGTACGATGAGATGAGGGTAAATGGGCAGTAATCAAACTTTTATTCTTACTTCATCATGTTTCTTCCCGTGGAGTAACCGGCGAGCAACTGTTGAGGGAGCAATAACAAGAAAAATAAACCCAAGGGTGTGTCGCTGATGGTCGAGGCGCGGCTTATAAGGAGGCTGTATAACGCCAGTGAGGCTTGGGTTCGCGTCTCGCCCATCAACTGAAGATCTCTCATTTACATCTGGGTTGTGGGCTTGTGGGGACGGCTCAGCCCGGTTTAGGCTTTATCCTCTGGTTAACCATGGGGTGGTGGTTGTTCCGCGGTCATCCAAAAAAAAATAAATAAATAACAGAAAAATAAAAGTAGAAGGAGGTAAGTGTCATTTTAGAACTGGGGAGGAAGGTTAGTGTAGTTGACACAATAAATTATTAAGCTAATTACAGAAGATTAGTGACATCAAATTGAGCTTAAATATGCTAATTCAGAAGATTAATGACATCAAATTGAGCTAAATAGTGAAGAGAAAGAGACGAGGAAGTGACCAATACGAAGTTGGGGAAGGAGTCAACATCCACAATCATTATAACTTCCCATTATTGAAAAAGCCTGCAAACAATTACAGCCAAGAGCATAAAAACCAATAACTCTCTCCTCTCTCTCTCATGGAAAAACAACGGTCTCAGATGGTGAACATTAATACCACGACACAACTTTACTCTGCCCCTTGCAATAATTGATCAAAAGGAGAGTAAATATATTCCTATGAACAACCCATATTCCCTCAGTGTCCTAATTATAAAGCAACAGTTTGAACAGTTTTTCGATAATTGGTTTTTTCACAATCACTTTAAACGTGGTGTGTCAAATAATTAAGTTAAATTATATAATTGTATTTTTAAAGTTAAAAAATTATTTTTATTCAATTCGAGAGCACTGGATTTTCAATAAAGAGAGAGAGTATATTCTTTCTTTCTTTTTGGGTATGTAATAAAAGTAAAGTTCTAGCTAGAAAAAAAAAATGCTCAATGGGTGGAAAAAACCTAAGAAGGATTTTGTATCATATATAATGACTCAAGTCGAACCATCTGTCAGTTAGTTGAGGTGGTGTGTGGCTATTAGAATGGAAGAGAAAAATTCGAAGATAGATCTTGCGTAAATGACCGCGGTGACGGTGGTGTAAGCTATTTTATCTAAGGGCAATATTAAAAACTGTGAGAAAGGATGCTAGAGCTATTTCAAAAGCATCTCCGATAGCAAGTAAGTGCCCGAAAGTGTTAAGCAAAGAGAGTTTTAGCAGTGAGATAGCAAAAATGAATATGTTGATAGAGAAAGGGCCTTTTATAACACAGTTCATCGCTGTGCTGGACGCGCTGATTTGGTGTTAATGAGTAGGAGGTGAACAAAACACTTTTAAGGCATGGTTGGGAGCTAGTCCATAAGTATCGATTTGTCTGATCCAAGCGTGGGGATGGCAGAGAAAATTTTCGCCAAACGCATATTTCACCCTCTACCACTAAACGTGCCATTGGA
>VIGQ01001164.1:0-2500 GCA_009663005.1 Actinidia chinensis | reverse complement strand
CAGCTTTGCTGAAGGAGAAGCTAATTTCCATGATTTGTTTTTTTGGTCAATGAGGAAAATTACAACAAAAGCATCTCCAAAGATCCTTCACTCCAAATCATGTGCATTCAATCTCTTTTAACTCAAATTAAGAAATTACGAGAATTATAAAAAATAGAAAGAATCTCTTTTAACTCAAATCGAAAAACCATAAATAAACAAAAAATAATCATAATCCAAAAAACCTAACTCAAATCAAAATTAAACTAAATCAGCAAAATATTAATTATTTTCTGATATAATAAATTTGCCAAGATTTAAATTTTGAACGTCAAATCTTGTCGAAACCCCCCTTTATCGTGACAAGGTCATGTCTTTTATTCTTCGGGTCATTTCCAATGAAATATAAGACAGACTCGACAGGATATTCTGTAGACCAAAAGTCATCAAAATTATCATTTTGTTATTAAACAATCTAAACTCTCTATGTATATACACTGCATCTCAACTATATTCGAATCACTAGCTAGCAATTAAGCGAGGTCTCGGAAAGAGCGACCTCTTCTTAGGGCTTTTCATTTTGTTTTCCTTTTTTTTAGGTAAAATGTCAAAACAAATATTTTTAGGCATATATTGAACTTTGGCCACTTAAAATTGGGTTGGATTTGTTTGTCCTTCACCATCCCAACTCACTGTGGGAGTTCTTCATACTTTAGAAGCCAAGAATTCGTCAAAGTAATGATAATAAGCTAATAATCTTGTTGCAAGCTATATATCAAAATAAATAAATCCATTGTAGTCGGGCAACTGAATTGTGTGGTTCTCTTGCAATGGAGTATTCGTATAGATATCCATTGGAATGGGTTGTTTCAAATTTAAAAATAAATAAATAAATAAAGTGTCTAACATTAGTGATTGAATCAATACAATTAAGGCGATGAATATTAATTGTGCACCTCTTTATATTATATGGGAAAATATATAGTATACCCGTGTGTATCCTAAAAATATTATGATTGATTATAGTGAATGTTACTATCGATTGCGATATATATTATGATCGGTTGTGGTGAATATTATGTTTAAAATAGATAAAAAAAAATAGTTTGTTACTCATCATTATAATCTATTGTAGCAAAGATTTTTTTTTTATTATAATCAGTTAAGGTGAATATTGCGAATATATTATAAAAATATTACGATTAGTTGTGGTGTATATTATGATGGATTGTGGTAAACATTACAGAATGTATCTTAAAAATAGATAAAAATAATTTGTTATGCATCATTATAATAAATGCTACAATCTATTGTAGCAAAGAAAAGTTGTGTTTTTTTCTTATTACGATCGGTTAAGGTAACTGTTATGATGATTGTGATAATATTATTTATGAGAACACCATAATATATTATTTTTTGAGATGTGTACCATAGCGGGCCCACGTACATTATACCACCATGCCTTGCCGAAACAAACTCATAAGAGTATCACAATTGTTTTTAATTGTTGTCAATTATTCTTATTCAAAAGTATTTATCCTCAGTATCTCTCACTCTTCACTTTAAATTATGAACTGTGTCGGTATAAATCTAGACAAGATGTGTGACAATCTGAAATGATGAGACAACAAAACTTGTGTATTTGAAGCTTCATCAAGACCTCCTCCTCCAGCATAGATTTTCTTCTTTCTGTTTCATCATCATCAACTATAATGCCAAGGTAGGAAGTGGCAAAAAAAATATATAAAAAATCTATAAGAAAATTCATAAAGAATAATGTAACAATGGTTTAAAATTAGAAGCTATAATGGTGTTTATTTTAGTTTAAAAGCAACTGGTCATCTTCTATACAACCTCTTTTTAAAAACAATATCTCCGTTGAACATCGTGACGGTAAATCTGTAATTAATTAATATATGCAGATTCAAGAAATAACATTATGCTTGAAGGGATGAAATGGAGACTCCAAATACTATTTTCAATTCAAAAGTGTATTTAGAGTTAGTGTCTTATTGTCTTATTTATGTATACCGACTTCAACTCAAATTTTTATTTCTATCTCTATTTTTAAAAAAAATCATCAATCTTCCACTTTCCCACTACAAATTCAAATTGTGATTTTTAAATGTTATTAAATATATAATAAATATAAAGCCTCATCAATATCTTTTGAATAATATTAATTTTACAGAAACTAAATTTATGATTTAAAAGTTATTCAAATTTTGAAAAAAAAAACAGTGAAAAATAAAAATTGAGAGATGGGGATTTGATATACCATTAACCGATTGTGTTATTTGTAGTTGATCATGGGCGTTGTTCTAGGGATTTTCCATTTGATTTTAAGAGTAGTTGATTAGGTATGTGTGGGGTAGTGGTGATTATGGGAAATCCAACGTTGGCAAATAGAAGCTTTTGGGCAGGATGCCCTGCGGGAATGATCTGCGAGACAGAATTAGTAAGATAGGCACCGTCCGAGCTATTTCAGGATGGCTCTTCCTACAGCTAAGTGAAGGTGACC
>VIGQ01001390.1:0-21882 GCA_009663005.1 Actinidia chinensis | reverse complement strand
TCATAAGGGTCCCTTTTCCTCCTTTTGTAATGCCAAAGGGTGAAAGGATATGAGACTGGTGGAGAGCTGATAAATGTGGAAGAAGGTTTGAAAGAGGAGGAGGGTAGGATGGATTTGGCCCGACCCAGATTATCCAGGAAACAGGAGCAAACAATCACCATGACCCAAAAAGTCCTGGAAGATCTGACTCAAATAGTACATATATATAATCTATTATAGCAATTCATCTCAATGTTTAATGAAAAAAAATAATGTAGTCATGATCATCTAAGTAGAAACTGTCCAGTTTTGTTTAGTAAGTGCCGTGTTTTTTTCTTTCCATAATAGAAATGCCAGCCTCTAGGTTTTGATGGCTCGTGAGATTATTTGAACCGCTATGTGATCCGAAAAAGTTATCTGAATTTAGTTTCTATCGGTGTGCTATTAAATGTGTTAGCGTTGGTTCAATTCTATAAATCTCACAAATCAGGGAGAATCAAGGAGTTCAAATTTCAGTTTCTTGCCCAATAATAGAATGAACCCATGGTGTGAGGCTTTTGGAAATCAGACATATTGTATATGAATCTATTGTTTAGGAAGAGCCTTAAGACATTGCCCCCAACAAAATGGAGAAATTCTTATACTCGTTATATCTGCAACTTGTGAATAACCAGACCACTTTTTTATAGGCAAAACAACCACTTTTACATAGATTAGTGAACCTAGGAATGACCTTCTTTTATAGGAAACAATACTGGCCAAAATGGTAGCTTGAGGTGTAATGCTTCAAATGCACATTCCCGCGTACAATTTTTGGTGGGGGAGGGCTTGGAAGTGGGGGAGGAGCCAAATAATATCAATTTTTGGTTAAAATCTGTATATAAAAAGTCAATTAACCCACCACTATTTGCTAGAATGAACAATGGGCTATAAAAAATTAGGTAATACTTGCCAACATGCTATATAACTTAAACTGTTAAACAGTCTCAAATGAGTAGTTTTCGATTTCAATTCTTAGTAACTAATATTCATTTCACGACATGTCTCGAGTTTAGGCGTAATACTTAACTGATGGTGAATCACGGGGAAGAATAAGCTTTCAGAAATCAATTAAAAAACCCGATATGTGAATTCCATAACCAAAAAGAATGTTGCTAGTGACATAATGTCCCAATATGCTAGTTAGTATCTAAGGGATTAGTGAGGATGAAGGCCTGAACACCTCCAATAGCAGTAAAAAAAAAAAGTGATAAATTAATAATATTTTTGTTGACTGTATGCTATAAAAAAGTGCACATGGAATTAAAAAAACAGTTAGGTTGTGATAGTTTTCATCGAAAAACAAAAAGGGGGGGGGGGGGGGGGGGGGAAAATGGTGTCTTGCTACAATACACAAAACTTTCTCTCCCACACCCACCCCTCCCACATGGCCATTTGTTCATTCACCACAGCGAACCTTGGCAAACCTTCCCACCCCCACCCCCTCCCGCCACTGCTTGCATCTATATTGCCGAATGCAACCCCACCATCCACCTCTCTCTCTGCCTCTTCATGGCAGCCCAATCAATTTCCACGCTGTTACAAATTCTGACTCACAACTAGGCTTTTCCTATCTTATCAGCGCCCCACCCCCCAAGGCAGTATCAGAGAGGGTAAACAAAAACCTACATTCGTTGTTGCCTTAACCCTAGTTGGTTAGGTTTCGTTTATCCTTTTATGCTCTTCAATTGACTATCACCAAATTAGTTGTATTGATGTAATCAATGGAGCTGAAGCAATTGAAGGCCGACAAGAGTCAAGCGAATATGATTAGAGTGTGCCTGTGAGTAACTTCGCCCGATCGATGTCAATTGCCCACAGACATCGGCAACAGGTTAAAGAAGAGCCATTCAAAAGGGCTGAGGGGATGAGGCGATTTTCAATGGACACAGAATGGATGCTAAGAAATAGGAAACTACGCCATCTACAATCTGATCCCTAATGCTTGAGGTGATATTGCAAATGTAAAGAATTTTTGCGGCTTGGCTTAAGCAATTAGAACAAGTGCTCAAACAAGACTTGATATCTGCAACTAATGCTGTTTGTAAAGGATTGTCTCTAAACATCGCCCACTAACATTTGGTATTATAAATTCAACCAAACAAGTGCTGCCAAACTCTCTAGCAAAATCAGGTTCTATACCCAAATGCTAAAAGATATCCATCTTTAAAAGCTGAGTAACAAAAGGTAAATAATGTCTCAAAGCTAGGCATTTCTCCAAACAACACCAGACCATTCCACCAACATGCCTATCAAGCTGTGCTTCGAACACCATAATAGTCCGAGAACTACATCCAGCTTCACAAGTTTAACTCAAAAATGTTCAGCATCATAGACGCTAGTACGACAAAACAATTTCAAATCACAAATTTACCCAAGCAGGTCAATTAGAAGCCGACTGTATCGTCTAATAAACAAGGAATAAACTCATTTGTACACCACCCCTAGCCATGGGTGTGGACATTAAAGGCTTCTCTAGTGGTTCAAAATGATCCCACTACATTGGCATTTCTTTAAAAATTGATCATGATACCATGAAAAAAAATTGAGGGATTTATGGTAAAATGACACAAGTAAAATGTAGGAAAAAAACACAAATATATTGGGATAAATCTAAACATACCCAATAGAAATGCTTTTTTTTTAAATATAGGAGTCACTTGTTTAATGAACGCAAATCTTGGCTACGCCCTAGCGATATAAGCACTAGAAATTCTAAATCATCCATATCAACGCCAAATCCCTCTGAGGCCATTTACTCAAACAGCTTGCAGCATAACCCAATTTGCGAGCATAATCAGCTATAAATAAATACAGACCCATCTGTATCCAATTTCCTGCGCTCCTGCATCTACAAGCATGGAGTCCCTATGCCTTGTGGTGGTCCTTGGGTCACCCGCAGAAACCAAAGGGATTGATGAAGTATCTTAAAATTACCCGAGCTGTAGGCATCGCGATCTTGATCATGTGAAGATAATAGATATATCAATTCAATGATTTTTCTTTGGGAGTGAAAGAAGAGAAGACTTGGATCTTATTCCCATCACCTAATGTTGGATCGACAAGTATGTGGCGCTGCTCCAGACGCGAAAGAAAATGGGTTTTCCAGATGTGTTTATCGGAACAACCCATTAAGAATAGATTACTACAGAACATAAAACAAAGGGCAACTTAACAAGCCCGAAAGCAAGTACTGACAAGGCGACTCATCCCCACATCGAAACATTATGATAAGGGAGAGGTTATTCATAAAGAGTAGAGAGAGGAAAAGAAAGTCACGACCTTACTTGAACAGGATCTGTTCATAGGCTCGTACTCTGTGATCTTGATTCTAAGGAGACAGGTTCCCAAGTCTGGTGGATGAAAATGCCGCACGGCCAGAAGCGGTGATTAACAGCCTCGTGGGTCCATTCTTGGAATGCAGGGCCGTTAGGATAGTTCTCAGCTAGCTTCGTCTGGCTGGGATGGTCATGCGGTTGTCTGCACGCTCATCTCTACAAATTTTTTTTTTTTCACACTGGCCTGCCTGCGTAGTCATCACCTTCAATTTGCATGGAACTAACCCATCTCCACTTGCAAAATGCACATAATACAATTTAAATTTTAGTTAATATCAATTATGCCTCGTCTAAACAAGATTAAACTAATCTTTGCCCCAAAATGCACAAGAACCAATCTATAGTATTACTTCCTTTCAAACGTAAATGAATCAATTAATAAGATAAATTAGATTAATTTTAATTTTATATTTATTAAAAGACAGAATTTATGTACAATTTTGGAATGAGAATTGTCTGATAAAACTTTAGACGAGGAAAACCATATCCACTGATTTTAGTACTTTTGAATGGACCCCAATTGATTTTATAACTATAAATGGATGAAGAGAAACAGATGATTTAAATTGCTACTACAATTAAAAATTATAAGGTTTGATTTATTATATTTAAAATTATAGTTTTTTAGTTTGTTCATGGTGCAAATTTGTGAGTTTTATGTAATTTCCAACACTAAATTTGATTGAGAAATAAATGGTTAAAGTGAGTTCTAGTCAGTTCATCAAATGTGTGTCAAAATTAAAGAGGACCAAATCCTGGTTAAATCAAGGATAAATTAAACCTTTTGATCAAATTTATTTAAAATTGATTCTATTTTTCTCAAATTCGGATGAAATTTAAAAATGAATCTTAAGTAGTTGAAATGAGTTTTCTTTATAAAAAATGTTCAAGAATTTGTAAGGGTAAGTTGAGAATTCGTAAAAATTATTTAGCAGAAAACAAAAGATAAGAATTAGCATCACTCAATAGATAAGCTATTTTGTTTATTCTCTTTTAGAATATAATATTCACAATAAGGAATGCCACCATTATTTTTAAATTTTATTAAACAAATAGCCTTTAGGGCAATCATTAGCAAGGAACAGTAAACAGTATTATTCTTCTATTTAAAAATTTCAATCGTTTTGCAAGTTTAACTAGAGCACAATGCTATCATTCTTATCATATTAGAAATGTTGATAAAAGCTGTAGACCTTTTCTAGAGGCTAAAGAGCATTCGTTATAAGCCTCAATTAATTTGACCAAATTCTTAATTAGAAAGATCAGTTTCTATTTAGTTAGACACTTTTTCAACATATAAGATTTCTATTCTAAATTCATCTAATAAAATAATAAATTGTCTATTCTTTTCGTTTCTATTTTTTACATGGAGCCTTGCTTTTAATTGTGGCTAAAAAGTTTGATGTAGACTTCAAAGTTATTCACTTGGACAACTCATGGTGTTCCATTGTTATAGTAAGCGTGAGGTGACCAGGTAAACTCATGGTGTTCCATTTGTTATAGTAAGCATGAGGTGACCAGGTGATACTACATAGTGAACTATACAGTATAATAGCACGGTTGACAAGCATCCTATAATTTTTGCAACAAAAAACAATAGCGTTGCATGTAAATTTATCTATAACTATTGGATATTCGCGTCAACCGTTAAAAAGTAACGAGTAAAATGTAGCAAAAACAAAATGGTTAATCCAGGACTGGATGGAGTAATAATTGAGCTCTCTAATAATAGGTTAAAAGATTAGTTTTTTACCTATTTCTGTGCCAATTCAACAATACAAGACATAGACAATTTTAGCAATGCCAATTTCTTTACCACAATCTCACATCATTAAGCACATTAAATGGAATTTTAATTTGATTTTTTTCTTGTGAATAAAATACAAGAAATAGATTACAATTGAGAACATTACTAAAATATAATAATTTTATAAATATTTATACTAAATAATATAATAATAAACTAGTGATTTAGCGATCCAATCAGAGATAGCTCTATATCAAGCAGGGTTTCACATCGATTTGACACACCCACTGAGGATCATTACTGTATATATACAACAAAAACCAGGTGTCAATGACCTTACGTGGGGGAATTTATTTAATCATCAACAGTAAATTCCATGTAAAAGCATGTATAGTCACCGCAAAGTTTAAAATCATATAGAGAAGAGTAAGTATATACTCATCGCAAATTTTACTGTATTTGTTATTGTACGTATTAAAATAATATTATTTTGAAAAAAAACAAAAATGACGTCATTTTTGTTTTTCAAATAAACGTGATTTTTAATTGAAATCATCATTTATTTTTATTTTTTATATACAAATGATATATTTTGATATGTGACCCAGTAACAAATGAGGTAAACAGTCACTGTAGCACTTACCCATAGAACCTCCACCTTTGTTTCATTGGTTTTGTCCTAACCTACCACCTGCTGACGAGGAAGCCATTACGGAGCGCGAGAACAAAGTAGTAACGTTTCCATATTTACAGATCAGATCCAGAAAAGATGTCCACTTTTGCCTTTTTTCATTTTTAAAAGGCCAATTACTTAGCAACACAAATGCTAAAAATCACATTGATTTCGGGAGCATCTTCAACTATCTTTTTATTCTGACTCCGATTGGTCAGAACAGGATAGTAACCTTGTGGCGATGGTAATGACATAACGGCACTCTTGAACTTGTATAAAACAGGAAAGATATAAGTAGATTTTTTGGAGTTTTTAAGGCTCTGTGTGGAAATTATATAAAAGATACGAAAAAAGGTTGAAAAAAATAAATTTAAAAGTCTAATCTAAGGTAGTATGTCATTAATAAAAAATAACTCAAGAAAAATATGATAATAGTTTCAACAATTAACGAAGGTCAGCAAAATTTACTCAATTTATTCCTATATTCTTTTGACTTTGTAGTTTTATCAATTTTCTTTTTCTATTTTCTTCATAAAACCAAATGAGAAAAATATTTTTTCTCAACATTTTCATTTAATTTTCTTAGAAGACAAAACAAAAGAAAGATAAAACTATTTCCCTAAAATCTTCCTTCTAATTATTTTATTTATTTTCCATAATTTTTCTTTCCAAAAAGTTCGAAACATGGCCGTGTGGATGGAAGATGTTTGGTTAAGAATTTAGTAGAGTAGAAGCAAAAATTAATAGATCTGATGGTTTAGTGTTAATATTGTGTTCCGTACTTTTTTTGTCTCCAAAAATATTTCTTAAGGCGATTTCAAATACAATATAAAGAAAAAAGGGAAAGAAAGTGAAATAGGGTGACGATTTTGGCACTCTATGATTGAAGTACAATAACACACTTTTATTTTTTATTTTTCTTGGGGGATAGTTTAAGAATGCACATTTTCTTCAAGAATCAAAATTTAAACCGCAATGCTACGTTTATCGAAAATTTTATCGAATTGTTACGATAACACCAAAACGATGACGTTTTAGGGTAATAAACTGGCTTTAATTTTCCCAGTCAGAATCCATTTGTGAAACAAAAAACAACGTCGTTTGATTTTTTTACACCAAAAACGTCGTCGGCTGGCATATCGATAACAAATTCGGTAGATTAAAAATTCGTTTCTGGTATAGGGGGTTAATAACAGCAGTATTGCTGATATCTAAACAAGCCCCCCAAATAAAGGAATCCTACCACAAACTTTTCACGTACCCATGCATAAACGTGTCCAAATGGCCATGCGTTCATAATGATTCATGACATTCTTCATGATGGATAAATGTATATTTCCTTTTTTAAAATGGCACTTTGTAATTTACCAAGGAAGAGGCTTGAATTGTTTCAGTAATTATTTATAAATGTATGGACTTAATTTGAATCCAACATCTATCTCTCGCTATATACGACCTGAATTCATTAAGTTGATCCAACGGCTCAGATTTTAATTGAAATTATTTTTTTCCCGCGCAAAAATATCACTTTACTCTCTCTCTCTCCTCCCACACTCTCACTTTCTCTCTCAATCATAATCTCTCTTTTTAGTGGGAACCCTACACACCGTTAGTTTTTTATCATTTTTAATGTTTTAGTTAATAAATTTATTTATTATTTGATTAAACGGTTATATGATTAGAATATTTTGACGATAAGAGCTAAAAATATAAAAAAAATATTTATTGAAGATAAAAAGAAATAATTATTGTTTTATGGATTGTTTTTAATTTGAAATTTTTAATTTAGATCTTTTTATCAAGGAAAAGTAGATATATATAAAATATGTAATTGGTAAAAAACTCTACTAACATGATAAACATTTAAAAATAAAGAAGCAAAAAAAAGTACTTCAAATAGAAAGGGAAGTTAGTCAATTGTATTTAATTGTACTTTTTTTATATTTATTAAAATTCATTGCCAAAGAATATTATAAAAATATTTGGGTAAAATAAAATATTTAAATAATTATCAGAATAAGGAAAAAAAAATCTATCATAAAAACACATCGTTTAAAAATTCTTAAAGAACTATCTATAATACAAATCATATTAACGTTTGAATCCAAAATCGATCTCTCACATCTCGCTAAGTGCAAGGTGAATTGAGTTTAACGGCGTAGATTGCACCTCAAAGCTATTTTGGTTCGCCCAAAAAGAGGGACGGCAATCGCGCGCAGACCAAGACAGTCACGGGCAGCGAGCACAGCAGAACGCTCACTCTCTTTACCTCCCCTACTTGCACATCAATCATTTTACTTTTTTATTATCCCTTTAGTTTTATTTTTTTACTTTTACTTTTGAGATTTTTATATAATTTTATTTATATCAAATTTTATAACCCTTTTATTTTTTCTATTAAAACCCTTGATTCTTTATTTTTCTTTTTACTTCACTTTGAATTTGTAGATAAAAAATTATAAAAACAAAAAAATTAATTTCTTTGGAGGAGATATTGATGAGAAATTAGTTCGGAATCGTATGCAAGGTTTAATCTAATACTGTATTGATACGTTAAAAATTAGTATTTTTTCGAATATAGTTTTATGATTAAAGCAAATTACTAAAAAATACATATTATTTTCAAGGAATAGGTCTCAAATCAACAAATACATATAACTATCAATCCATCAAAATTTTAAAAAAAACTATTAAAATTTTGATCCATAATTTTCTCTTTTATAAAAAAACTTAAGGTGAGAGTAAAAAAAGTTATAAAAGAAAGGGGTTATAAAATTTAGAAGTGAACGTAAAAAGAAAAAAACCAAATTAAGGGAGATATAAAAGAAAAAAAACATTAAAGGAGGAGTTAAAAATTTTATCAAATTGTTTTATGTATAAAAAATTCAGTTAGTAAAAGTAAAATAAAAAAATTTTAATAAAGGGGTATTGAAAAGAAATAAAATGGTTGAATCGCCCAAAATTGTTAGTGAGAAAAAATAGAAGGTACAAATTGACATCGAGGGGGGGGGGATGTCAGGGAGGGGTCAGAAAACAGTTCTCTTATGTAGATTTAGATTAGAGTTAGTTAGTTTAACATAGTTAATTTTCTAAGAAACTACTGGAGCTACTTATTTGGACTATTTTTTATTATTCGTCTAGAAGAATCATCAAAAATTGATTAAAATAAAAAGAATTTTTTTGGTGGTAGTGCCCTGGGCAACGGGTAATATAGCTAGCAATATAAGGGTGCGTTTGGTGGTGGATTAGGAGGGGGGGGGATAACGTTTACCCCCGGGCATAATTTTTCCCCACGAGGTTGGCTGGGGATAAGAGGAGGAGGATATATTTATGCCACCGGATAATTCTTCCCCAGTAGGTGGGATAGAGGCGGATAATGTATGGGTGGCCAGACCAGAAACTAAAAAGTTATCCGGGAGGAATAAAGGGGGGAGAGATAAGAAAAAAAAATATATAAAGAGAAACAAAATGTTAGATTTTATTTATATATATATAGATAAAAAAAATATATTGGTTTTTAATATATAAATATTTTATATTTGTTCTCTCTTCTATATTATCTTTCTTATACCCACCCTTATTACCCATTCTAAAAAGTATCCAACCAAAGTTAAAAGGTATCCCCCTTCAAATTAATACCGCCTAAATTTAATCCCCTCTTTAAATAAAACTTATCCCCCTCCCATATCCGCCAGGCCAAACGGGCCCGTACGCTTCCCATCTACTCGGGTGATTTGGGTAAATTCCCCTGATTTCTCTGAGGTTAATTTTTTACGTTTTAAATACTATTGACTTTTTTAAATTCTAAAAGATTATTAAGATTTTCTGTGCAGACTAATTGATGATACAAATGAAACGAATTGGTCTTAAAATTTAAGATTCTTAATTTGGTTCTTAAATACCAATTAAAGTAAATAAATATTTTTTTTAAAAAATAGCATTTTATTTGTAAAGGACTCCATTTATTTTTGTATCAATACGTAATTTTTTTAAATGTTCAAATGTTACCTTCTTAAGGTACTCTTAATCAAAGTAACTTTAAAAATAAATATTGTTATCCCACATTCATTATAAAAATAAACAAAAATCTTGCAGGGAGAAAAAACATTGAAAGCAAACAAATAGGGACTTTTTGCTATTTTGTCAAAAAAATTGGTTTAGAGGAAATCTTTATAATAATTCAAAAGTAAGAGAACTCAATTTAGTATAAAAACAAACTACAAGAGATTATGGGCTTATTGGTCAAAAAAACTTTAAGGCTGTTAGTATTATTTTAAAAAATGGGTCTACAGAGAAACTTTTTCGAGTTCAAATGAATACTCCCATCGATTCTTACCATTTTATGACATTGATACGATACTTTAAACAAACATTGGCGTTGGAATTTGCTGTCCCAAAACATTGGGACATGACCCTTCCCAGACTCAAGTAGATGACACTGTCATTTGTATGATAAATTATAAATGGACATTGTTCCATTTTGGGGCGAATGTGATTGATGAAACAAGATTTGAACACGAATCGAGACGGAGGATAGCTGGGCCAACTGACTCCTCGCCCAAACATTGATTGCAATGAATTGTATAAATAAAAATTCAAATTATATTTAATGGGCACAAACTAGTGCAACACAAGATGGTAAATTACAGCAGTTTAAAAATAGATAATTAATCATTAACATTTTTTGTTTCTCAACATTCCCACGTCTTCTCCCCAAGTGTACTGCATATATATGGTTGGGGTGAAGAAAAAACAAATGCTATTCACCTTTTATATTACTCTAATACATTTTCTATTTTTCCCCTTATATTTGCGAAATTATGAACCTAAGCATCTTTATAATACCTTTGTTGACACATTGTACGCCAAATAGGAGGGTTTTATATTGAACTTACAAATAATGAAAATAAAATATGTATTTGCAATACAAGTTGAAGTGTGAAACTCATTTATCTATAATAATTTTTAGAGTCTTGTTTTGGGGAGATTTAAAAAAAAATTAAGGCCAGTTGTTTTGGAGATTGAATTTGACGGAATTAGAAATTAAGTCGGATTAAGGTCGGATAACAACATACAGTCGGACTAAGTCGGATTACTAATCTGAAAAATTCAATATGCACTTGTGTTAAATGGATTGGGTGTGGATATTTTAAACAATTTTTTTCATATTTTCCATGATTTGCCCTCATATCATAATTTTAAAAATAATACTCTCTTTAAAGGATTTTATTAAAATAATTAGGTATAAATTTCTCAGATCATTACATATAAAAAAGATTACTAGTTGTAAAATCTGTGCTATGAAAGGGAAAATTTATTTAAAATATATAAAAATCCAATTTGATTTTAATTAAAACTATACTTGTACTAAGTGATAGATGTAAGTTAAACTGTTATGTTAAAATATTATGCTCACGCAAGTATAATTATGGAAGACGTAAGATTACTACTAAATGGGTTTATATATGTTATAAATAAATTTGATTTTATGATAACATGTGAGTGGCCTATGATATTTGTTCTCACTTTTCTATTCAAACAAAAAAAAAATTAGAGTACGAAAAAAATACTTTGAAATAAGATAATTTATTTGTATTTATACTTCGATATTTTTTAAAAAATAAAATATTATGTTTCACTGTATGGGGACCATTCTATTAAAATAACTTTTTATGATAAATTTTATTATTATTTTTTTTAACTTTGAAAATTTAAATGAGAGAGTACAAATTTTAAATATGTTGAGTGATATACGATTTGAAAAAAAGGCAGAGGCTTGATATATACATAATCATTAAATATAAAAATTTGTATTTCAGCATTAAAATATTTGGATAAAATCATAATTTCGTATTTTTAGTACTTTTGGATGTTTTATGGGTCTTTAGAAATTTAGGCAAATCCCCATACCACTTGGATTTGTAATAATGGGGAGGTGGGTGGTATTACAAATCGAGGCCAATTTGATGGATTACAAACTCCGGCGGATACATACATCCAATCCTCAAAGGAGTTAACAAAACCCATATTAGTGGCCCCACAGGATGTCATCCAATCGAAATTCTTTTATCATCTCTAAAACAAAAGCCCTAAGGGTCTTGCAAAACATAGCCCAATGAGCGAGGTTAGTTGGCCTCTTTTGTAGATAGAATTTTCTCTCAATATTTAATACATATGTATGGATATTTAATACATATTGTGTTAGTAAACACAACACTGCGGGGGTGAATGCATTTTCTTAAATTAATCTAAAAATACCCTAAAACACCCAATAGGTTGGTAGTTAATAAAGAAAAATATGGATATTATGGGAAAAAGGTACAGATATTTTCGAAAAATGTACATTAACCATACTGGCGATGATGACGAGCCTTTTTTACAATTAATTAAATATAGTTTGGCCTAGTTTTGTTTAAAAAAAAATTAGAAGCTTTTGATTTTTGATTTTAGTAAATTTTTTTACTGTTTAATAAAAATTTTATACTTTTTTTATTTTGATAACATGGACCAAAATTTAAAAATTAATTCATATAAAAAAATCAATTAAAGGCATAAAAAAAGGTTAACTATTTTGTTATATTTGCAACTACTTTTATTAAGAAAAATTAAAAAGAATCATAAAATTTGATCACAAACTTTAAAAATTTTTACTAAAAGTAACCTAAAAAATCGATATAGATAAAAAATCTAAAAAAAAAATGCTACAACTAGAATGTTAGTAGAAGTAATTTACTATTTTAGATAAGGGAAACACGTGGTATTTAATGGAGAATCAATCGATTCATCTCTCAAACATAAGCTCAGTAAACCCAAGCGCTCAGCAGGTTCCGTTCCTGTCTCACACATCGAGGCCCTTTACACGTGGCCAAACCGTATTACGTGTCTTATCAGACATGACAAATACGCCTCCCCCCACCTCCTTCCTTTGAAAAGCACAGCTCCCAACAGTCGTCTCTCTCTCTCTACATTTCCGTCTCCATCAAACCAGCACGGGAATATCACCTCTCTCGACTCTTCTTCTCTCTCTCTCGTCTATCTCTAACCGCGTTGAGTTGAGACCCGAATTGTGCAAAATGGCAGAGAACTTGCAACCAGAAAGCTCATGGTCGAAGTCGTGCAACGCGGGAAAAACTAAGGCCCAAGGACGGCCAAGGAACGGCGACGCGCGTACGCGTAGTCGATTTCGACGGTCAGAGGCGAGTACACAACCAAATTCCGATGATCTTACCCCCAATGGGACGAGAAGCTCGAGTTCTGGTCACGACGTCGATTCCATGGCCACCTAAGTCCGCGAAACTCAATCTCTATAACGACAAGAAGACCGGCCATAGCAACACGTTTCTCGGAAAATTCAAAATCGCCGGAACTACTTTTCGCAAAATCTGGAGAAGAGCGCTCATCTAACTCATCTCTCGAGAGAGGAGCGTTTTGCTCCCCGATCAAGCGAGATCGGCTTGAGGTTTCGTATGTTGATGAATCTGTCCGCCCCGTTGTGGAGGGACGCCCTGCCGGAACAAGAGACGAAATCTGAAAAAGGCTCCACCGCCCCCGCCGGCAGAGGAAAATCCACCGAGAAGCAGAAAAAGGCGGGGAGAAAATCAGAAAAGAGGAAAAAAGGAGAAGCCGGCGGAGGGAGGAGATAACCGCCGAGAATGAAAATCAATAGAGTTCGGCAAAGTGATAATTCCCCTGCGATAAGCCGAAGCAGCCTGAGAAAGATCGTATATCATAAAGCGGTCAATCTAGGCTTGAACTTGCCGAGATCCGGTATCTCTTCCGTGATCGGAGTCCGGTTCGTCGATCTCGTCTTCTAATGCCGTTTCTCTTTGTACGCGTGGTGAAATTCAAGCACCCGAAGGAAGATTCCGATTTGCAGGCCTACGCGAAGCTTGTGATCGTGACGCACAGTGCAAAACCAAGAGCCAAACGAACAGAGATTGTGACCACTTTTTTTGCATTGACAAGGAGGATTAAACTCTACCTCACTATAAGTTTCCATTTTGTTGAAAAAGAATGCGATAACTGTACGGAAAGAAGTTTGGAACGGTTTTGTTCGCTTTGCGGAGTACCAAACGGGTCACATCCCCGCAGCCCTCTCGCACCGCAGTGGTACAGTCTAGAGGCTCGCCGGAGAGTTCCGCCGAAGTGACCTCATGCTCGCCGTTTTTGGATCGGAACTCAGGCCGACGAGGCGTTCCCAGGAGGCATGGCATCTGATTCTGGCGGTTTTGACGGGACTCGAGCCAAAGTAACCTCTCTCCCAAGCTTGTTGTATTTGAGACTACGGTCATCCAACCCAGACCTGCATCTAGTTTCGGCCAACGAGCCTAAAAGGTAAAGCCCCGAGTTGTACGTTAAAGCTCAGCTCGGCGCACGTTCAAAACGAGCCGAAAACTGGCGGGCCCATCCAGCCATCGCTAATTCTATCCCACATGGAATGAGGAGCTTATTTTTGTCGCAGCCGGCCCGTTTGAGCGTATTTGGTATAACATTTTTAAGATGTAACAAAATGGCTTCTCGTTGGGCATCTAAGGTACATGGTTGGCAAGTGTTATAGGCGGACAGACGATAAATCAGAGCCGAGATCCAGGTGGTTCAATTTGGTTGTGGCGAGGACGGCCGTATACTGGGAGAATACACTGCTATTATGTTTGGAGGTTTGGATATCAACGTGCTGACGGGCTGCACCGTGCATCGATGTTCGGGCAGCAGAAGCAGCTAAGCCAAACTGCATAGATTTCCTGGAAGTGGGTTTCGGTCGGGGCCCCCAATTTTGCTCCGGTAAAACCAAAGACGGTACCCGTGGGACCACGGATGCTTACTGGTGGCGAGTATGGGCCCAGTGGGTGTCGCACGCGTACGATCCTGGACCGGTTTAATCCACGGTGAATGACAACAACATACGTGGAGTATACGCTCCCCGCACCGTACTCACTATTGGGTTTTCGGGGGGATAAACGGAAGTACAATCATGAGTTGAAGCGGGGAATCCGAGGATGTGAGACTTTGGACGCTACGTGTACGGTTTGTCACGCTTGATACGAATCGTGTGTACTTGGTTCAACTCTCTACGGTGTTTGCTAGGGGGGCCCGGTGGGGCCAAGAGTGGGTTGCAATAGAGATTGGCCGTGAGGTTCATATGCTCCTCCTGGCTTAGTCCCTCTCAGGCGTACTGTACCCGATGCTGCCTCGAATGCACTACGTGCGCCTGTGGGCCGGTGCAGCAGGATATCCTGCGCCCAACGCGATGCGGATAGTACGGCTCGCTGCTCGGTCCGAGCCGGCACTGGGTCAAAAGTGGTTCAGTTTATGCTTGACTCAGACACGCACATTTGGAGCAATGAGGAGACGCAAGGCCAGGTTTTTCGAGTCGTGGAGGCTTGTCCACGGCTGCCCTTTAGCAAAGTGGCTCGATGGGACTACGGACTTGGTGCACACACCACCACCGGTCTGGTCCCATATCTTGCTATGGGCTATAGTTGCTATGCCCACACCTAGGTTGCCCACAATTTTCATGTATTCTTTCTTGTCATACCTGAGATTTTCGGTACCGCCAGCGGGTTCCCACTCACCATCGACCTCGAGCTTAATAGTACATCGATGCAGTGGGTCCAGACGAGCTCGATGAGGAGTTTGATGGGTTTCCGACCACAAGATCCAGCTGAAAGTACGGATCAGTTACGATCGGTGGCGGGGCCCTAGAAGGTAGTCG
The DNA here is from genome assembly GCA_009663005.1 of Actinidia chinensis. Lineage (NCBI taxonomy): Eukaryota > Viridiplantae > Streptophyta > Magnoliopsida > Ericales > Actinidiaceae > Actinidia > Actinidia chinensis. The sequence continues at coordinate 6,394 of VIGQ01001390.1, read as the reverse complement.
GGCCCAAATGCTATGGGTGGACGTGCAGCACAAGGAGAGAGATTGAGAAGCATTGGTGAATTGGGGGACAGGGCAACAGGAATATTCGAATGGTTGTGCTATTGGCATCCTGGTTTTTTATATGGTTGCCATTCAAGGCATTTGTGTTAGGATTGGGTTCTGGGTTCTTCTTACTATTTGCGACACCCAGGTCAGAGATGACATTGCCATCGGTTGCCCGTCAAACTTCCGTCGACTTCCATCGTTGTCCGATCAAATTCTCTAGATATTTGAATTTTTTAAACTTAGTTGGTGGGTTTTTTCTTTTTTAATTTAATTGCCATCCAGAAGCAGTCTTTGTATTTTGTTTCAGATTAATTTTTATAAAAGTTATCAGAAAGTGTGTTGGTGGTGGGCTCAGCCTTGAATTTATTACAAAAAGGTGACCGTTAAAGTAAATTTGTGGGCCCCAATTCATGTATTAAGGGCTCTTTGAACGAAGCCAATCAAACGAAATTGACCGTTGCAGGACTCTAAACACATAAATATTCGGGGGTATTGTAATCACACCAAAAGTTATTAAAAAAACTCAGTTTGCACCCTGAAAATGAAAAGGCAACTTGGTCAATGTCAGTTTGGCCCCTTCGTCTTAGTCAAATCACTAAACAATACGACATGCGGTGATCTAACGTAAAATGGAATGAAAAACAAGCGCCCCCAATGACTTGTACAAATTTTTGTTCTGCAGTTGACTCATACTGCCAGCTTAAAGAAAGTTGATTGTAGCTTAAAAAAGAAGAGGCTAGCCTTAAAAACATCGATATAACCCAATTCTATTTGTTAATTTTAGTTTGAAAAACACGAATAAGCTGAAAACCTTGAAAAATGCGGGAACCAAAGGAGCGTTGTAAATTCATACGTTCACTAAAATAAGGCTGAACCAAAACAAGGCACAGCTTCGGACTATTGAAAGAAACCGGTATCAAGAGAGGCTTTGCTAGGGCAATGGTCCTTTAACGTATGGGTAAATATGTCTTTCTTCACCGCAACGGAGAGATATTGGTGTTACTGATGCTCTGTGAGGGAGACCAAGACTGATGAAAACTATTACCCAGCAAGTTTCGACACTTACAAATGGATTTGAAGAGCCTAAGGAGATATTATATATATGATTACGACATCTTGAGTAAATGCAAACCCAAACTAAGAAATGTTCATCTTCATATTATGACACTGATGTGCATTTTGTATCATATTACAGAAAACTGAGATTCTGTGCCATAAACACAAGGATGAAGTACTGAACCTTATTAACTTGTTACAAGTCAGAAATGACCCCGCCCTCCGTTGAACAAACATGCAGCCACTTCATGCAACCTACATGAGAATGACAATGGTTAGCACAATAATCATTGATCGGAACAGAGTCAACTTCTGTAGAAGACGACTCTTACCCTAATAAAATTCTCCCAAACATTCCCAGCTATATTGTTTTTGTTATCCTATGATAAGAGCAAGTAAAAGAACAAATCAAATCCAAACCAAATCCAACATCTGCATTTGATGTTTTACAAAATGCCATAAAACCAGAGTCAAAACCGAGTTTATATCCATTTTCCCATCTACACACCTTTGTGTTTTTCGAGCCACCGAGATAGTTAGTCAATCCAAGTGGCAACGAACAAGAAAGGTCGATTCAAAACATATTCGAGATTATCGATAGTGCATTCTTTTTTTTTGGAAGGATATCATTTAAGTGGATTACTTAACACCATTGGTATCCTCTTTCCACTGTTAGAAATCTCTTGAGCTCTCATTTTTTCTTTCTAAATCATGCCACTCCACAATAATATTTCACCATACGTTAAAATTGAGTTCAGAATGTTTCTTCGTCTTTGAAAGGTGTGATTCTCCTCCAAGGATTGTTGGGAAATATTTAGAGATGATCAAGAACTATTTCTTTTGTCACATTACTTTTGGTGATTACATTGTGAGAGATTTGAAACATATTTCATAATTTTTTTCCCTATTTTTTTGGGAAAAAACTTAGGTTGGGGTATAGAAATATTTAGGCCAGACTATATGGACATATTTTAAAAGAAATGCGATTTGTCTCAGATTTGGATCTGTTCATCAAGTTTTTTACAAACTAGGTCCAGAAAAAAAAAAAATGTTTCTGATCCATTGCATTGGATTGAATTGCATATTATTTTAGCGATCAGATTAGGATCAACCCCAGTCAAAGCAAATTACATGCCTAACCCTAAATATTCAGGCTGTTTTCACATTCAATAAATCCAGCAATTAGAAAGGATAACAATCTCAGATCAAATCTACTAGCATCTAAGCGCCAACACATTTTCAATCTCGAGATTATGATCTGTAACAACACACGCGTTAATACAGATAATTGGAATAGCTAGTTCGGAAGTCAGTCAAAGCATGAAGGATTTAAAATCATATGGGCGAACAGATGTTGGAGTTGTTATTTAGTATAGCAGGCAACTTGAGTATCAAAGGGCAAAGTTTAAAACAGCATGTCTTCGGTAGGCCCACAAACCGTCAGAGTATTTGCCACACCTACTATTAGTTCCCCCCTAGTTCCTACAGGTTATGAATATCGAACGAAGGAATCAACACCTTGGATATCATGTAAGTCACGGAGACCGCGGGCCAGCCACATCTGAACACATAATAGTACCAGTTCCACACAACCTAACATGTAATAGTAAAATGGTAACCAGCCTTTACCGAACCCAAAGCATTTTGATCATAAATTTGGAACTTTCATTGGAAGCGAGGGAAGGTTACTCAAAAAAGGAAAAAAGAAAGAAGAACGATCTCCAGGAAAATCCAAGAAAACCATCCCTAATAAGATATGAAGTCATATAATCCAGAAGAAAATGTGTGGTTGTGAGTCAGTCTTCAAGTAGCAGTCAACAGTTGCTAGGTGTTAAAATCAACTTGCCAGAATTAAAAATTGTTACAGACATTTCCAACTGCATAAGAAATAATGTGAACAGCAAGAAAGATCAACTTCAAGTTCTCTTTTTACATAATATTTCTCACAATTCATAAAGAACCGCATCTGATATTCTCAAATTTAAATAATGTGCCACAGCAAAGCAAAGAATCAACTTCAAGTTTCTTTTACAATTATATTTCTCCACAGTTTCATAAGACCTCATCTGATATTCTCAAATTCTAATAATCATAATCTGCTCTCCAGAAAAAATTGAGATTTTGAGAGAGATCAAACCTAAAACCAGTCATGTAAACCAGACTTCACTTGCAATACAAGCAACCAATAATGGATAGGCTAAACTTAGGTTTGTAACAGAATAACTTCTTCTTCTTCTTTTGACATATAAAGTTCATAGGGTTATGCCGTTGTGGTAAATTGTGATTCAAAAAGCTATGAACATAACATTCCAATGTTAATTTTTTATGGACTGTGTCCTTGATAACTGTGACGTCCCACTTCAGTGGAATGTCAATGTGTTAAATGATACTGAGTTGACAATGAAGAAGAGATATATTTCATATATCTTTCACCAATTACATAGGCCCATTTATACCAACCTAGAAGATGATAAGTTAAGCAATGCACTCATCATCATCACAAAGTCTACAAAATGAGCTAAGCACGTCAACAATGGTGACTCCAAATCTTCAAACATATTAGGCTACTAACAATAGCTACCTAACATTATAGGCTATACCTAACATCGTCCCCATTTTGGGCTTGGCTTATAGCCAAACTAATAATACATTCTTTTTTTTATTTTCTCACATCTCTCCTTCAGCGGGGGCGAAGATATCCACGAGACCAAACTTGCTAGAGAGTTTTCAATATGATGGACCAATGTATTTAGTGACATGTCACTGCTTGCTCTGAGGACGTAACAAGTGTGGAGTGATACCTTCAACGGACTTTCCTCCCGAAGTGAGTGAACATTCCACTCGATATGGTTTTTGTGCGCTCTGAAGTATTGAATCAGAGGCCAACATAATGGCAGGCGACTTGTTATCACAGAACAAGTTAGATTAGCCAAAGCAGCTGGGAAGCCCAACTGCAGTCAGTAAGGAACGACCACTAAGCTCACACAAGTACCTGCATGGCCCCATATTCCGGGGTCGGCTTCAGCAGAAGACCGAGAACCACTGGCTTGTTTCTTACTCTTCCAAGATAGAAGGTGAGTGGTCCCACGGAAGGTACTAAACCTGAAGTAGAGCGGCGTCAGTTTTAGAACACATAATCAAGCATCTGTAAAGCACAAAACTCCACACGGCGGGGGGTCTGTTCTCCAAGAAAAGTATAGAATAACCCAATACCTGGAACATTTCTTGAGATACCTGAAGGATATAGTGGACAACATCAAGATGGGCAGTAAATGAGCATGCATGAAACTGGCTTTTACACACTTACAACAAAGGAAATATCTGGCCGGTATGTGTCAAATAATCAGACGTCCACAAGACGCTGTACCGATTAGCACTCCGGAAGAAGATCACCAGACTCAAGTGAAGTTGGAAATTAGAGTCCATGAGACTGGAAGCAAGTCTACACCCCCATCATACCTGTATCCTGAAGAAGATCCAGAACATACTTCCTCTGAGACAAAGAGTACCCCGGCGAGAACGAACACCCTCAATCCAAGAAAGTAATCGGAGAGGTCCTAATCCTTTGTATCAAAGGCCCTTTCCTTAGAGTCTTTTCACCTTATCATGTCCCAGAAGCATCATCCCCTTAATAATAAGGAATGTCGTCCCATAAACAGAGATAATAACACACTGACCATCCGGATTACGATGAATAAAGCAAGTGTGATCACAGACTCGGCTCGGATAAAGTCCAAGGACAACACAACGTCACTGTACGACTTAAACCAAGCCGAGGAGACTGCTTAAGGCCATAGAGAGACTTCCGCAGACGACAGACCTTTTTCCCTGTATACTCCCCCTCAGAGCCCGAAACCCCTGGATGGGGATCCTATAGATAGTCTCATGTACTCCCCATTTAGAAGGCTCTTTACATCCAACTTGATTAAGGGCCAAGAATAGGAATCAGCTAAGGAGATATGACGCGGACAAGTAGTGAGCTTGGCAACTGGGCCAAATGTGCACCATAAATCCTGCCCAAACCTGGGTACGCCCTTAGCCACAAGGCGAGTTATATATTTCGCTCATAATTTCCATCGGTCCTGATACTTTAACAAGAAAGACCCACGTGCACCCAACTGTTGGACAGACCCCGAAGAAGAGAGACAAGATCCCCTTGTAGATTTTTGCGAGAGGCAACCATTTCAACCCTTCTACATAACCCTTGGGATCTTCGAAGAGCTTAAGAAACAGACGAGTATCGGAGTGGAGGAACCTGGACGCAATGACAGTCCGATAAGAATCAGAACTCCCTGATAAGAAACATACTGAACATAGATGTTTAGTAGGCATTGGGGTTAGAAAAACCAAGTTTTATCAGGAGGACGAGACGATCACGAGTGGGATAGCCACGGTAAGACAGGGAGAAGGATAGGAGAAATATTGACCAGATTCCACGGAGAAGTGCGGCAGGGATCTGAGGCATGTGGACGGCGAGAGTACATAATGGCGGTTGATCAGAAGTAAAGACGGCGGAAGGATTGGGAGAAAGCCACCTGAGGGGACTCAAACAGCGGAACACGGACGAGAAAACATACTCGGTCCTCATCACGGCCTCTCCCTGACGAGGATTAAGTGAATGAGGTTGCCTACAAACAAAGAAATATTTCCAAAAAAGTGACGTCAAAGGAGTTATATGCATTGACTAGTAAGGGGATCGAACACCGTAACCCGTAGACGAAACGAGTATCCTAAGAAAACCACCCGAAAATCTTTATCAGCTAGTTTTGACCGAGAAGGGCTTCAATTCCTGACAAACATGTGGGCAGCTCCAAAAACACTAGAAAGAATGAAAAAAAGAGTACAATCGGCGAAGAAGCATGAAGAGGGGCCTTACCAAGGATAATTCCGCTAGGAGTACGGTGAGCAAGTAGTAGGGCGATTGAACAGCCATATCCCAAAATGCTTGGAACATGCATACCACAAAGGGACTCGAACGACTGTCATGATGGAGCGATTTTTTGCGTTCCGCAAACACCATTCTTTTCAGGGGTATAGGGACAGGAGAATGGTTGGGAGGAGACCATGTGACTAAGAGCATAACGAAAGTCATTGGAGACATATTCCTCGACCATTGTCAAACCGGAGGGTTCGAACAGTAGTCTTAAATTGTGTTTTGATCATCTACAAAAGAAGTCTAAAAAGAAAAAAAAACTCATATTTCTTTTTCATTATATAAACCCAAGTGCACCGTGTGTAATACAATAAAAGTCCACATAATAACGAGACCTGAGAGAAAATAATGGGGGAAGGC
>VIGQ01000346.1:0-5000 GCA_009663005.1 Actinidia chinensis | reverse complement strand
TAAAAATATTCAGTAAAATGCTGAATTATACGTGGAAAGTAAATTACCGATAACAGAAACTGTATTAAAAATAACAAGAAAATACAAAAATGCTGATTGAGCCCCGCGTTCAACACTGTTCCTAAAAAGAATTCGCCCTCGTCACTGGTGCTGTCGGCTGTTTGGGGTGGTCTTGGGGGGGGGGGGGTGTGGGGTTCTCACATTCTTCACGATCTCACTCACATAGTTAGCACGATTTTCTTTGTGCTCGGTCAGGCGAACCAGGAAGAGTGTCACTCTCTCACAAATGATTCTAATATCAGAATTCAGAAACTCCCAAAAAACTCTCTTTTTTGTCACTCGATGAACTCTCAGATTTTTTGTGTGTGTCTTGAACTTGCACGGGATGTTGGTATTTATAGGATTTTCCTGGCTGATGAAAGTCCACGATTTATTCCTCTCCATGGAGCCATTGTAACATCCCCACTAATCAGCACAAATAACTCAACGCCCTCTTATGGCTTATAAATTGTTGCTGTTATCAAAATGAAAGTCTTGACTTTCAGTGAATAGGAATAAAGATGGGAGGTTAATCTGAAATAAAAAAATTACTTGGGTTTTAATTGTAATTAGAAATTACAAAAGTTTATTCTGTAATTAAAAAAACTACAGGAAATAAAAAGTAATTAACGCAATTACCATTACACCCCCAATCGCACCATGCGCTCACGTGCTAAGTGCCAGTGCCCACTAATAGGCGCCACAAAGCGCCCATTGCGCCCATCGCCCCCACCACACGCGGACCGCGACTCGCGGCTGCGGCGCGCCCGCGATTGCATATGAAAGGCTAAGGTAAACAATGTAATTCACTTTGTCGCATAGCTCCCTCTTGTGCTCCAGTCTCAATTTTTTTAATGTTAGCTTGGAGTATATTAACCCTTTAAATATTCCTATTATTCGCTGTGGGACTTTCACATTTTTTTCATATCATGGTACAACTTCGGTTAACATTTTCTCATCAACACCTTTATTATCCGTTTTGAGCAATAAATATACTATACGGTTATCCTACTCTTGCGAAGGAGAATCCATTTCACACATGGTTCAATACTTTCGATAACGCGGGACCCACCCCTAAATTAGTCAAACTCACATCTCAAACTTAACTTTTTCAACATTCCCCCACATGAATGAAAAATTGTTCTGTTTTAATGCACAAAACATGATTCCTAAGTGAGAGAGAACTTAAGGAATTCCCTGTTAGAGATAGGTAGCTTTTGGCCTTGAACCTAACCTGTGGTGAAAAACTATCGAGCGCATTACATTACAATGCTAAATCATTGGACGATGCCTTGACTGTTCGCCATTGGTGTAAGCCAAGACAATAATTCACACCGATTTTCCAAACCACAAAACTGTTTCTCATGGTTGTGCCCATTTTGGCTCTGGGCCCTCGCCTGGTAATTTTCATGATGCTTTAAGAGAATGTCGCCTTTATTGTTCTCCATAGAAGCGGCCCCTTCACACTCAGATAGGTGATTTCCTCATTAAGGCTCCTCCTACCACTATCGCTACTTGGAATTATGCCAAGTATGATATATTAAAAGTATAACTATAGCCTCAAACCTGATACAGGTATCACTGAGTTAGCATCAATTGGTAGGAAAAATAATTTCATCACACAGTGTTCTCTCTCGTCACACGAACAACTTTGGTTGTCCCATTGAACCTATATCTTGGGATCCTTTCAGTCAAATAGGTTTGGTTTGTCATTGAGGGTGACTTTTAATTAATAGGCTTTAATAATTAATTCCATTAATTCCATTCCCCTCGATAACGATAATCTTGCTCTTAGGCATCCTTTGTCAAAAACGGATCCGCTATATTTTCTTTTGACTTTATATACTCATAGATATAATTCCACAGGAAAGGCAAGTGTTTAACGGTAGTGTGTCTTCGCGTATATGTCCTAGCATTACCGTTTAATTCTGTTATTTTCCTGCTCTTCCATTGCCGATTGACTATCGCATGGTGCATATTGCAGAAACTGGTTTATAGGGCCCCACAAGAATATCCTCTAAGAAGTGACGAATCATTCAGCCTCTTTCTCCAGCTTTATCTAAATCATAAACTCTTTCCATCGTGGACCATCGCAATACATGTTTTGCGTTGATGACTTTCAGACACAGCTGGGCACGCACCAACTATTGTAAGACATATCCACTCGTGATTGAATCTTTACTACAGATTTCCACTTTGCAATCACTGGACTCCTTCTAGTACTGCTGGATTTTTTTGTAGTGTGACGCGTACTTTTGGTATATCTTAAGTATCTTAAACTCGAATTATAGGCTTGCCAATATCACCACTTGGGTTATGAGTATACCTCCTCATCGTACGTACCGCATAAGCTATATCTGGCCTTGTGCAATTCATAATATACATCAAACCCCAATGATTCGGGAATACTCTATTGCGATATAACCTTCACTTTATTCTTCCCAAATGATTGTTTTTGGATCAATAGGTGTTTCTGGGTTCTTGCCACACTATTATCATTCTGCTAAACTTCAAGAATTTTATCAACATAGTGTGATTGTGACAAGGTATATCCATCAGATGTCCTATTGATTTTGTATTCTTAAATCACATCTGGCTATACCTATAACCCTTCTGTCAACTTATGAGTTTAACATTTCTGGTAGTTTTTTAATCAGATCATTATTACTACCAACGATGAGCATGTCATCGACCTACAACAACAAAACAATACATTCCTTTGTCAGTATTCTTTACATAGACAATTTGTCACATGTTCATTGATTTTGAATGAATTTGACAACCGCATTACATGTCCCAATTTCTCATGCCATTGTTTTGTGCTTGCTTAAGTCCGTATAAAGACTTAACAATTTACACACGTTATTTATCTTTTTATTCCTCTTGTCCTGAACCACAAACCACTTCCGGTTGTTCATATAGATTTCTCTTTCATCTATTCACCATTGAGAATGCTGTCGTTAACATCCATCGATGTACCTCTAGATCATATAATGCTGGCAAATAATATATCATTCTAATAGATGTTATTTATTCTCAGTGACAGGAGAATAGTATCGAAGTAAATCAATTCCTCGTTTTTGCCTGTCCTTTAACTACAAGCCTTGCCTTGTATTTATCAATTGAACCATCTGCTTTCTTTTTCTTTAAAAATCCACTTATATCCAGTGGGGTTTTACACCTGGTGGAAGATTCACCAATTCCCAATGTATGATTTTGGCAGATGATTCACTTCACTATTAATAGCTTCCTTCCATCAAGGAGCTTTCCGGATAGGACAATAGCTTCCCTAAAAGTTTGGGGTTCATTTTCTAACAAGTAAGTTCTAAATCTCTGGTCCAAAATATTTGGACGTTCTAGTCTTTGCTACGTCTAGGTTCAACTCCTCTCCTCGTCTTGATCAAATTCCTGATTTGATCTTGGTCACTGCTATAGGCAATGTCATACTCCCTTTGAAGTAATTAACTCTTGTGTAGAGTTCTTGGGAACACATCCTCAAAGAAATATGCTTCCCCCACATTCCATAACCTATTGCATGAATATTCAGGGATTTTCACTCTTATGCACTAGGAATCGATAATCACATGCTATTGGTTTTGCATATCCTATGAATACACAATCAATATGGTTTCGATCCTATTTTTAGCCCTTTTAGGGCCCGATTGCAACCTTAAGCCCAACACCCCTCCACATCTTTCAATTTTGTAGGAAGGTCTATGCCCTTTCCATAACTCATATGGTGTTTTATTATTTTCTTGTGAGGGACTTATTAGTATGTACTTTGCAGAAGAATGCTTCCCCCATTGCTTCCCCCCACAAGTTCGTGGTAAACCTACTTATCAACATGGCTTCATCATTTCTTTAAAGTTCTATTTTTTTTCTGTGCACTCCTTTTGTTTGTGGTGAATATGGTTCATATTTTGGGTGAAGTTATTCCATGTTGAGAACAGAAACTCACCAAAAGTGATTTAATTCACCACTCACGGCCCTATCACTTCTTAGAACTTTTCTATTTTTTCCAAGTTGATTTTCAACTTTCCAGTTTTATACTGCATAAAACTTGTATTCCTCATCCTTGGCTTCGTACAAGTTACAACATGACGATACCTTGTACTGTCCATCTATAAAAGTGATAAACTATTTTTTAACCCCCTTACCTCCCCTCCTCGTGTTTTGAACAAATTCAAATCAAATCATCACGATGAATTAATCCGAGGTTCTACTTCCTTTCTAACAGATTGGAGGTACTTTTGTTACTTTGGCCTCCAACCATACTCACATTGTGAGTAGTTTTAATATTAAATTTTTGGTAAATATTCCATGTTAACTAATCTTAGCAATGAATCAAATTAACATGTCCAAGCTACCATACCAACTATAAGAAGACCTCAATCAATAAGTCATAGCAAGAAAGATTCGCATTCTTATTAAAACTCATAATCATTTTGGAGATTACAGTGCGTACATTCATTTTGAATAATCCGTCATCTAAGTACCCCTTTCCCACATAAACCCCATCCTTAGTCAGAATAACTTATCTGACACAAACAAGCTTAAAACCATGCTTGCTAAGTAGAGCTCCTGACACAAGATTCTTGGGGCGGATCTCCGGCCTGGAGTACATTATTCATTGTTAGTTCCTTTTCATAGGCATTTTCAGGCACGACTTCCCTTGCCCTTCACTTGGAAATTGCATAGTTTTTTCATGAAATTTGGTTCACCATTGGTGGACAACCTGATAAGTGGTGAACATCATCTTTATTTGAGCACACGATGACGAGTAGCCCCTGTGTCCCCCACCACTCCTCCTTGGTGGTTCGAGCGATCATGTTCACGCTCAGTCATAACGCGCACACAGGTTCATATCATTTACTCCATTGGAGATTTCTCCACAGTCAGTTGGCTTGAGCATGGCTTTGGCTTTTGAAGCCACCTCCTCCTTGGTTCTTTCGACTACAAAC
>VIGQ01002021.1:20000-23942 GCA_009663005.1 Actinidia chinensis | reverse complement strand
TAGTGACAGTGAAAGTGATATCTATGTCAGTGTTTCGTTCTTGCATGGAATGCTAATTCCTTTGCCAATGAATTGCACGTTGACTATCGCGTAAATAGTTCAATGCGCTTGCTACTTGCCCAACCTCTCATAAAACTCCTGCAACCAAACCATCTCCGTGCAAGCTTCGATAGCATCCACATACTCCGCTTCTGTGGTAGAAAGAGTAACTCTTTTTGCAATCTCGAAACCCAACTGACCTGCGGCTCCGCTGCCTCTGTTTAAAACAATAACCGTATTGCCTCTTTCTGCCATCCACATTTCCAGCCATGTCAGAATCGACATACCCTTGTAAGACTATCTCCGAGCCTCCATAACACACAACGCTGCATCCTGGGTACCCTTAAGATACCTCAACCCTTTTTACCCGCTTCCAGTGCTCTTTTTCAGGATCCACTCATGATCTGGCTTCACCATTCCAACTGCTTGAGCATATCTGGCTCGTACCGATCAAAGCATACTAAGGCTAAACCAACAGCTGACGCGTATATTAACCTTTGACATATCTCCTCTCTTTTCAGTGTAGTTGGACGTTTGATTCTTTGAAAAGTCTAAAAGAACTTCCCAGGGGAGTGCTCACTGGTTTTCCTTTATCCATACTAAATCTCTTCATCACTTTGTCGATATAATCGCTTGTTGATAGTGTCAATTTCTTGTTTGATCTTGTCTTATAATCCGGCATACTAAGTATCATCTCGCAGACCCAAGTCCTTCTTGAGAATCTCTTGGACAGACTCTCCTTCATTTTGTTAATCCCATCATACTTGATCCTCAATAGCATGTCATCCACATATAACTAGGAGAATATATATGAGTTTTTGATTATAAGGGGCTGTCTTGAAATATCCCTAACCTCTGTTTCCTCGCCTTTCGTCCCTCTTGGTAACCATTGTCGACATGAACCCATCAAACTTGAGTACCACTGTCTGTTTGCTTCGTTTCAAACCTCCAAAGCTCTTCTTCATCTTTTCACCCCTCTTCATCCTTGTCCATTTTCTTCCTCACCCTCTGGTTGTCTCATATCGATGTTTTCATCAGATCCCATAAGAAAGGCCGTTTTTTACATCTAGCTGGCGCTAGATGCAAGTCTTTCCATGCAATCAAGACTCAAGATTGTCCGAATGGTTGAATAACTCACAATAGGAGAGAAGATTTTCTTTAAAATCTACCCTGGCCTTTTTGTTTAACCCACTTTTGCAACCAATCTAGCCTTATACCTCTTCGACCCATCATGCTATCTTTCCAATCTGTACACTCACTTCTATGTAGGGTCTTCTACCCTTAGTCAACTCCACCAAATCCCATGTTTGTGTTTAGTTGTGAGGGAGTCCATCTCATCATCCATAGCTACTCCCACTTCCCCTTTGCCTCATCCTTCACGCTTCCCATAACATTCTGGTTCACCATTGTCTATAAGTAAGCAAGTCTTTAAAGATGACATGTAACGAGTTGGGTCTGATGCCTAAGTTGTTCTGGTCGATCTTCTCAACACAAGATCAGGGGGAGGAACTGAGTTTCTAACGGGTATGTTTTGATCTCTCAGAGCATAAATACATAATTTTAGAAATTCCTCAATTCATGCAAACTCCTTGCTTTTGCTGCATTCTGTCCGGTCATTCATCAATCTTGTACATGGGCATTCTATTGAAGACCACATCTTACTCCTATGGACTTGCGGTTTTCGAAGTCCCAAAAACGATAGCTAAAGTCACTTATCCCATATCAATGAAGATGAACTTCTTGCGATTTTTGATCAAGGCTTGGACCTGTTTTCTGCCTCAATATGAACATATAATACACAATAAATAAATTCTTAGGTGAGCTAAGTTTTACCTCTTTCCTGTCCAAACTTCTTGGGGCAAACCGGACAGTTCAAAAACAACTGAGGCAGTCCGGTTGATTAAGGTAATTTAAGTATGCAGCCGTGCTCACAGCATCTGCCCAAATTATTTTGGAAACCAGCATGTATCCCATAAATCGTGCAAGCTTTGTGATAGTTCGGGTCATGCGCGGCAACCCATTTTTTTGTGGTTCCTATGAACGTCTTCTGTCTCTTGATTCCATTCATAGCGCAGTACCTTCGAACTCATCAACTGTCATACTCTTCACCATGTCTGACTCAAGTTACTTCAACCCTTAGCCTGTCTCGTCTCAGTAGTAGCTCTCTTTTCTTGAACACTCAAATCATTTTGATTTTTTGTTTCACGAAATAACCCATACCTTTCTACTAGCATCATCAATGAAATGTGACAAAGAAAGGGATCCACTAAAGGAACTTACTTTAGCTGGTCGCCCACACATCGGTGTAAACAGCTCCAACCTTTTTCGGCGCTTAGGCTTTGGACGTTCTTTGAGAAACTACTTTCTTTTGCTTTTCATAGACACAATCCGCCAATAATTCCAGATCTAGTTGCTCAGTCCGTGGCAATTTTCCATTTGTGATCATGGCCTTCATGCTTTCTCCTCATGTATCCAAACCTCAGGTGCCATGTAGTGCATCTGATTCGGATGAAGCAGTTGCAAGTACCGTGTTCGTCCCAGACGAACATAAAGAGTTCCTTGTTTCTTCGCCATGTGGCCATCACCATAGCATCACCTTTCGTCACCTTCCATTAATCGTCATCTTTTTGTAAAGATAGCTTGCCACCTCGATATTGTCAGTTTGTCCCACAGAAATTAGATTCCCTGTTTTTAAATAGGAACGTGCCTCACATCTTTTAACAGGCGTAGAGTCATCCTTTACGGTCACTCTGGATTCTCCCTCCCAATATAGAACAAGGTTCATCATCTCCGAGATATACTTTCCCCGAAATCACCCTTCACATAATTGTGGAGGATCTCTTTCTGGTAGTGGTGTGAAAGACGCGCCCGAGTCTGTTATCCATACATCGTCGTGTGTAGCTAAATGATAGAACTCAAGCTCCGAATCCCATTGTCAGAGACGTTAATGAGTTTTTACCATCTTGATCATCGTTTGCTTCTTTGCGTCTTTTGCATGTGTTTGGGCGAAATGCCCATTCTTTCCACAATTTGTAATATTCGTAGTCCTTCTCTCGTGGACCCTTGGATTTTTCCCCACTTGATTTTGAGCGACCTTTGTTGTTTCCTCGCGTGGCTGATCTCCCTCGTTCTGTATCTCAAGGCACTCCTGACGTCTCTACAACCTCGTGGCAAGTAACATGGCACCTGAGGCTTGGACACATGAGTGAGAAATGCATTAAGGCCATGATCACAAATAAAAAATTGGCAGGACTGAAGCAACTAGATCTGGAATTTTGCGAGTATTTTGGCTTGGAAGCAAAGAAAGTTCGGTTCTCAAAAAACGTTCAAGCCTAAACGCGAAAGGTTGGAGCTTTTGTTCACATCGATGTGTGGGGACCAGCTAAAGTAAGTTCCTTTGGTCGGTCTCTTTTACGTTGTCACATTCATTGATGATGCTAGTAAAGCGATGGTAATATTTCTTGAAACCAATCAGATGTATTTTGATGTGTTTCAAGAAATGGAAGTACTACTGAGAATGAGACGGCTAAATTGAGTGCTTTTGTCATAACAATGGTGGAGAGTATTGCAGTGCTGAGTTTAAAGTAGCTGCTCTATGAAATGGAATCAAGAGACATAAGACGGTTCATAGGAATCCACACCAAAGGTGTTGCCGAGCGCATGAACCGAACTGATCAACAAAGCGTGCACGATGTTGAGGATACATGCTTATGTTGCCACAATAATTTTGGCAATGCTGTGATCACGGCTGCATACTTAATCAACCGAGGACCTCAGTTGTTTTGAATTGTCGGTTGCCCCAAGAAGTTTGGGACAGGAAAGGAGATAAACTTATCTCACTAAGAATAATTTGGTTGTCTATTATATGTTCCATATTGAGGCAGAAAACAGGTCCAAGCTTGA